>PVKV010015883.1:0-32786 GCA_004027835.1 Alouatta palliata
AGTCTTGTGGCTCATACCTGCAAGGGAGCCCTGGAAAGATGGTCTGTATTTGTGGGTCACCATGTGCTCAGCTGAAATTGGGTCTCTATTACTTTAAAATGGGGGACAGCAGATATTGGCAGAGACCTAGCTATCTCTGCCATTTCAAGGTTCCATTGTGCCCCCAAGGAAGGAGCAAAGATACCTCCTCTGCCTTCAGCTGTGTCCACTCACTGGGGTTTATTATTCAGCAGTTGCTGTGCCTCTTTATTCTGCTTGGAAAGGGCCTCAAAGGCTGCAAGACTTCCAAGATGGCGCCATTGCCTGCTGGAGTCCACATCTCCTTTTGCCTTGGAAGGCGCACTCCCTGTTCATGGCTTGTGTTTTTCTGGAAACTATTAGAGCTCTCCGCCCAAACCAGATGATAATTACATGTTACTGATCTTGAGTCTTTAAATTTTTCTCTCTCTCTTTTAAAAGAGAGATATTTTTACTGCATATTGTGTTGACAAAACCCAAGTCTCTTTCTACCAGGCAGCCTGGATTATATTTTCAGATTTCCTCTGGGAATTCATGAAGGGAGGAGGAGGTGGAAAGGTACTGAATGTGAATAATAACATGTCTTTGGTCAGGGACAAGGGTCAGAGAACCAGGGGTGGCTGAAGAGGGGAATGGAGATTGCCCAAGGTCACAGAGTCATCCTCCAGGGGCGGAATGAAGACTGGGTAAAACCGGTGCGTCCAGGAAAGCAGGCTTTCATTGTAGTCCCTAGAGGAGTCTGCCCTGGCCCTGTTCTCTGCTCTTCAAGGCAGAGCTGTTGATGGGGCCTCCATTGTTTGTGCCCATTGGAGTTTAAGAGACCTGGGGCTCTGGTCCTGGCACCCCCGTTTTTAGCTCTGTGCTTTGAGCAAGTCACTGCTCTATCTGAGCCTCCGTTTCTGTCTTTGTAAAGGAGGTCATAGTAGTACTTACCTTGTGGGGTTGTTGCACAGGTTAAACGTGATCATGTATCTGTAAGTCCTAGTAGAGCATTGGGCACATAGTACGTGCTCAATAAACAGGAGCTAGTCATGTTATCACCATGTGATGCTCAGCTGTCCCTCTCTCTGGTAATAAAGCAATCCTATTCACTCATCTGATCATTTGCCAAATACTTTCTCATACCTCCCTTTTATCAGGCCACAAGCTGGGCCCTGCAGGGCATGGGAGAAAGGTCTCTGTCTTCATCTGTTTCTGCTGCTGCAACAGAACATCACAGCCTAGGTAATTTATGAACAACAGGATTTTGTGTGGCTCATGGTTCTGGAAACTGAGAAGTCCAAGAGCATGGCAGCAGCCTCTGGCAAGGGCCTTCCTTCTGTGTTAGCCCGTGGTGAAAGGCAGAAGGGCATGCAAGCGTATGAGACAGAGAGGAAAGGAGCTGAACTCCCAAGTTAACTACACCAGCAAAATAGCATTTGTCCATTCATGATGGCAGAGCCCTCCTGACTTAATTGCTTCTTAAAAGTCCCACCTTTTTAATACCATCACAATGGCAATTAAATTTCTACATGAGTTTTGCAGGGGACATTCTAACAAGAGCAGTTCCCCTTGCTGATTCCTGCCTCCATTTCCCACTCTGGCTGCAGAAGAGGCCATATTGCCCAGTCCTGGGATGTACAGCGTGGCTCAGACCAAATCCCAGGGCCCCTGCTACTCCCAGCAGCGCTGTCTGGTAAAGGAGAGCTGGTGGGGTGGGGAGGTCAACAGCACCTGCTCTCAAGTGCAGATAAGGTCAGGGAAGTGGGCAGGGCCAGGCCATGGAAGGTTATGGTAGAAAACAGATTTTTACCCAGGAGGTAAGGGAAGGGCCAGGGGAAGATTTTCACCTGAGGCAAGTGGAAGATTTGGAGGTGGCCCTTGTTGCTGGAAGAACAGGGGATAGAAGGTGGGCAAAGGGAGAGGGAAGGCAGCCACTTCATATTTAACTTTTATTATAATCAAAGGATTTAAAAACATTATTTGGCTTCCAAAATTATTTGCCTACAAAAAATTCACTCAATTACAATTGGCCACAATTTACCAAGCATTATTCTTGGGAATTCTTGCAAAATGAGGAAGATTTCACCACCTATAAATTCTTTTCAACTGTAATGCAGTGTCATGAAATTTTTATGAGAACTAAATGGAACAATTAATGAACTTGCCATAATGTTAGGTTTTCTAGATGTTTAATTAAACATTTACTGATTTTAATTTTGCAGTGGGTTTTTTTTCTTCCATATTTTTTGGCACAAACATTTTCAGAGGCTCTTGAAGCATCTGTCGGCCTGATGTTCTAAGACTTTCACACCTAGAAGGTAAGATGGGAAAATGGAGGGACACACATCCAAGGGACAGGGTCCCTGGCCTCCCAGAATAGTGGACTGGGTGTGAATTAAGGGTGGTGCTGGGTGTTGCTGAGTGTGGGACAGAAGACAGGGCAAGGGGAGATGCTTTTACATGTTAATGTGTAACTTCTCTTCATTTAAAATGGGTATCCTCCTTTGAAATTTGACCCAAAGACCTCCCGTAAAAGACTTGGTAACCAAACAGCCACTTACCTTTATATGGAGCTTACTGTGCACTCAATTTCCAGTGCCTTACATTATTTCATTGACTTCTTATAGCAATGCTGTATGGTAGGTAACTCAGATTAAATCTGCATTTTACAGACAAGGAAACTGAGGCATGGAAAAACTACTAGGTCAGCTGGCCAAGATCACAGAGCTAGTGAGCACTAGAGAAGGGATTACTATCAGACTCTAGAACCCAAGCTCTTAGCAATTACTAATATTTTTAGGAACAAATCTGTTGTTATAATTTTACAAAGGTAAAAAGCAACACTTTCTATGCCAGACAACTCTGCTATCTAGCATGGCTTTTGAGGCCTGTCAGAAAAAATAAGTTGCAATGTCATTGTTTCCTGTGGTTTCTTTGAGACTGAAAGTGCCCATGGGAACAGGACACTTTGCTAAGTACTCCGGGGCATAGAAAGTTGACCAGTTAGAAGAAGAGAGTCTAATATTTAAGATTTTTTCCTTATTATGATTTTTAAAATATTGACTACTTGTTGAAATAATATTTGATATATTGGGTTAAATAAAAATATCATTAAAATAAAAAAAAATAGAACAAAGTGACTATTTGTGCCCACTGACCTCCTATACACAGCCCCAGACATGCACATAGCCTATCTGTGCTTTCTCCTCCCTGACCCCTTCTCCTCCAAGGTTCTGTGACTTTCTCACTTTACTGATCACTGCTTTCTAGTTTGTCTGAGGCTGAGCACTCCCAGAAGCACACTCCGAAGGAGAACTTTTGAGTGCAAGATGGTTATTTGAGAGGTGGTACCAGGAAATTCTGGGAGGCCAGAAAGAACAGAGAGCAGTCAAGGATATGCCATCTGCTGATGATTTCTGCAGGCAGCTGGAGCTCAGTTCTGCTGGACAATGCCGGGAGAGCACATGCCTCTGGGAGATCTACTTGTGGGGTGAGGGAGCTGGGGTATTGATCCACCCACTCCCATCATCACTCAGTGAGGTTGCTCCTAGGGGGTGTTAATTCCCTGGCACTCCTGGCCTGCTGCATGGGGGCCAGAGGAACTCCAGGCAGCAAGGCACAGGTGCCTTCAGCTGGAAGCTGGACCTAAGTGGACAGAAATGCAACGGGCCAAGTGGATGTGGATGGGGTACCAACCACACATGGGACAGATTTCTGCATAAATTGTTCCTCTTGGCCTCTGAGGCCTGGAGTGGTTAAGTAGCATGCTGGGTTGAATAGTTGGGAAGGGGCAGTGAAGAGGATTTGAATTCAGACAGAATGACCACAGAGCTGGAGTCCCTGACCTCAGGATTTACAGCTTCCTCTGCCTTTGCTGACTCCTACGAAGGGCAGGCAGGACTCTAACTCCATGAATTTTTAAAATTCATTTTTAAACTCACTCACTCAATAAAGTTAGAAGCTTCTAAAGACAAATTTAATAAATTTGAATTCAATGAAAGCCTTTTAATAAGTTAAACGTCATGATTTCAGCCTTCTGCTCACAGAGTTATTAGGCAAGATGGTGAGGGGAAGGGGAGGGGCAGGAGGGGAAGTGGGGGGTGAGGGTGGAAAGGGAAGTTGGGGGAAGTGTGCTAACACACACAGGCACACACACAGACGTATGTTTCTTGTTAAAATTTATTTGCACATTTAAATCGATCATTTGTTTCAAATTGTTTGATTGTGAAGCTTTTATAATATTTTGTTTTATTTTTAGAAACAGTTCTTTTACTTCAGAACAACTGTACAAAGTGCTAAAGAAAATGCTTCGCTGACTTGGCATGGGTTTGCTGTGTGTTCTGTCTCCTCGCTGGCTCGCACATTCTTCCTCACACTGAACGTTCCGTCTAGGCCTGCGACTGTGACAGGAAGCCAGACACATATGCTGAACTAATTTCAACAAATATCAACTTAAAACCAACTAGAAGTCGTCGGAAATGGATGGGCTGGTTCAGGCACCGCTGCCCTCCCAGCTTCATGCAAAGGAAGCTGCGTTGTCTACACAATGCAAGAGCGTTGCCACAGCTAGAAAAATTTTCCTTCATGATTAATCTATTTACTTGTCCAGTGTGGTGAAATCTGGTCTTTCTGGCTGCCCAGCACCCAACCCCTTCTTCTGGTAAAAATCACCTCAACTTTCCTTTGAAAACCTCTCCCCTTCACAATCCACGTGAAGCTGACTCCGCCTCCAAGGTTCAGGGCAGGGCGTGGGACTCAAGCCTGGCCAATCAGAGCGTTCTATTCTTGTGGCTGCAGTGACTGGTCCAGGCCTGGGCACCTGACCTAAGCCAAGCCAATGAGCTTCAACTCTGAGACTTTGCCGGAAGGAGTGGGGACTAATTTCTTCTGAGTTGATTTAGAAGTGTAAGGAAATGAGCCTAGAGAAAACATAGTGCCAGGCAGGGAGAATTTAAGCAGAAATCAGTAGAGATAACAGCAGTTTGACGGTGGAGACAAACTCCTCCCTGCACCACCGTGAGCGTGTCTAGATCCGGTAGCGAATGATCTAGCCCAGCTCTAGACTGTGGCTTTTCAATTACATGTGCTAACAATGTCCTTTTCTGTTAAAAGGTCCCACTTAGGTTTGGGTCACTTACTATAGAAAGATTTAACTGATACATAAACATTTTAATTTTGTTTTAACAGACAGGAAACCAAAATGTTGAATCAACTGGTTCAAGATCATTGGGTGAAGATCTCGGGATGGAAAACATTTTTGAGAGAGTGCAGTCAGTCCAGAGAATCCCTCTGTCCCAACCTTGCCTTGTGGTCTCTGCTTGTTCACCCTCAGTGATGGGCTACTCATTATGTGTGTGTAACAGTGCTAATAATAAGAGTTTCTTTCTTTTATTCTACAGATAATATTACATTGTTCAAAGACACATGCATGAGATTTCCATCACAGGATTGTTTACTGAGGTGAAGACGGCACAAACAACTTAGATATCCACCCAAAAGGGATGAATTAAATAAATTAAGAAGTCTGTACAGTGAAATGCTCTGCAGCTATGAAAAATGAGATCTAGAATTGTATGTATTGATATGGAAAAGTGCTTACAGTACATTGGGGAAAAATGTTTATAAATTGTATGATTCCATTTTAAAATGTCTGTGATTATCATAACCCAGAAAAATACTGAGAGCATGGAGTGTGTCTCAGAGATACATAGGTAGTGTGTATCCTAGATTTTTTTCCTTTCTATATTAAAAATGGATTACCTGTGTTTCCTAGTTAGCTTGGGCTGCCATAACAAAGTACTACAGAAGAGAAGTTTTTGTTTTTTTTTTTTTCTCACAGTTCTGGGGGCTAGAAATTCAGGACAAAGGAGTCACCAAGGTCAGGTTCTGGTGAGGGCTCTCTTCTTAGCTTGCAAATGGCTGCCTGCTCACTGTGTCCTTGAAAAGGGGGAGAGAGAGAGAGAGAGAGAGAGAGAGAAAGACCAAGTTCTCCGGTGTCTTTTCTTAGGGCACTGATCCCAGCATGATGGCCCCATCCTTATAATCAAATTTAAACCTAATCACCTCCCAAAGGCCTTATGTCCAGCTACCATCGCACTGGCACTAGGGCATCTACTTACTAATTTGGAGAGGACACAACTCAGTCCATAGCACTGTGTAATAAGAATAATAGCAAAAATCAATTATTTACATCGCATGAGACTTTGCAATGCGACTAACAATATCGGCATAGTCACAATGTAAATGCCATTTACCGGATTTCAGATTTCAAAACACCTCACAGATAAAGCACAGATGATTTCGTTTAGCTGAATCCAGATGTCATTAGTGTTGAAAAGTTGGACATAGCAATGGAGAGGCCGGAGGAGGCCAGGGTGGAGCTCAGGATTCTCCACTGGCATCGTGGGAGGAGAGCCGCATCCCCTTACGTGGAACAAGAAATAGAGTCTAGATGAGGCAGGGAAGTGAAATTTTCCCCCTGAGGTTTTAGTAATTTGAAACTCTAAAACAAGCTAAGAGTAGACAGATGAACAGGAAAAAAGGAATGCGAATGTGTTAGGTGCACTGTGTGCACAGGAGTCATACACAATATGAAAACTCAAAGAAACGTCCAGATGGCTGATGCTTTCGTAGCACCGTGAGCTTCCAGAAAGAAGAAGGTTTGGCGCATGGAACACTTGTGATGGCGGCAATGCAGGTTACGAGAAGGGGAGAGGAGAGGAAAGGCATGGAGCAAAGGCAATCTTGTTTTGCAGACGAAACCTCACCTCAGAAAGAATAGACGGTCGCCGGTGGGAATGTTTCTCTGTCATAAGCTTAAAGGTGTCAGACTCTCAGTTAACCTTTCCTAGATCTGGACAAAGTGGACCAGAGAGAGCGCCTGTTCGCACCTGTTGTTTACTTCACTTTATTTCCTCTGCAGGTGCAGTTCTCCGCTACAAAAGACATCTTTGCAGGGCCATCCTTAGGTCTGCAGGCCCCCTGAATAGCCATCTAGAAATATGTAAAAGAGATATATTTTTGGGGTGAAATATTTTTGGTTTCTTTTAATAAGAGGCATGTATAGGAAACCCAATCTAGCAACAAAGAATACACATCCTTCTCCAGGGCAAGCAAAAAATTCTTCAAGATAGACTATATATGACAATGGTTTCTTTAACATGACACTGAAATTTTAAAAGGAACTAAAGAAAAAAATAGATCAATTGGACTTCATGAAAATGAAAACCTTTTGTACTTTTAAAGAATATTATCAAAAAAGTGAAAAAACAACATAAAGAATGGGAGAAAAATGTTGCAAACCACATATCGGATAAAGATACACTACCTGGAGTATGTAAGTAAGTATTACAACTTAACACTGAAAAGACAAACTGCCCAAGTAAAACATGGGGAAAGCCTTGAATAGACGTTTCTCCAAAGACGATGTACAAATGAGAAATAAGCACACAAAAGGATTCAAAACAACATTCATCAATAGGGAAATGCAAATCAAAACCTCAGTGAGACCCTCTGTACCCACTAAAGTGGCCATTAAAAAAGAAAAAGGACAATAACAAGTGTTGGTGAGGAAGTGGAGAGACTGCAACCTTTATACATTGCCAGTGGGATAGAAAATGGTGCAGCCACTGAGGAAAACAGTTTGTCTCATCCTCCAAGAGTTAAACGTAAAACTGCTATATGACCCAGCAGTTAATTCCACTCCCAGATCCATATCCAAGAGGAATGAAAACGTATGTCCACACAAAAATTGCACATGAATATTCACATAGGTAGAATTCATAGCAGCCAAAATGTAGAAATTACCCAAATGTCAGTTAACTGATGGATAAACAAAATATGGTATATCCATACAATGAAATATTATTCAATAACAACACAAAGGAATGAAGCACTGATTCATGTTACAACATGGATGAACCTTGAAAATATGCCGAGTGAGTGAAGCCAAACACAGAAGACCACGTATCGTATGAAACCACTTAGATGAACTGCCAGACAGGCAAAGCTTTGGAGATGGAAAATAGATTAAGGGTTTCTAGGGGGTGGCAAAAGAGGGAAATGAGGGAACAACTGCTAATGAGAATAGGACTTCACTTTGGAGGGATGAAATGTTCTGGAATTAGATAATGATAATGGTTGCACAATTTTGTGAATATGCTAAAAGAACTCTCAGTTGTACATTTCACAATGG
This sequence comes from Alouatta palliata, assembly GCA_004027835.1. Classification (NCBI taxonomy): domain Eukaryota; kingdom Metazoa; phylum Chordata; class Mammalia; order Primates; family Atelidae; genus Alouatta; species Alouatta palliata. The sequence continues at coordinate 8,195 of PVKV010015883.1, forward strand.
TAAATTTTATGGTATGTGAATTTTGTCTCTATTTTTAAAGTTAAAATAAAAAGGAAAGATGTCCAGGCATGGTGACTTATGCTTGTAATTCCAGCACTTTAGGAGGCCAAGGAAGGAGGATCACTTGAGGTCAGGAGTTCGACTATCCCGGGCAACATAATGAGACGCTGTCTCTACTAAAAATAAAAAATAGCCAGGTGTGGTGGTGCATGCCTGTAGTCCCAGCTACTTGGGAGGTGGAGGTGGGAAGATCGCTTGTGCCCAGGAATTGAGGCTGCAGTGAGCTATGACTGCACCACTGCACTCCAGCCTGGGAAACCTGGTAATTTTGTGCACCCAGCTTCATAACTGTGGTCATCTGAAATACTGTGACAAACAACCTAAAACTTTGATGAGATTGTTGAAAAACCACAGTGGATTACGACTGCCTATGCAGACCCTGTCTCCAAAAAGAAATGTTGCAGGAGAACTTCTGTTTTCAGCTCTGACATGTGAACAACTTAGAAGTCATCAGTCTTACCCCTTACAACAAGAAAAATCCGAACACACTGAAAATCAATAACTTTTCTTTAACCCCTCAGAGAACTGAGGTCAGAAGACAAACAGCCATCCTAAAATATGCAGAGATGACTGAATCCAGTGAATCACAGCTGATATCTGTTTACCTAGGGAAGAATCCTTTGGAATAAATTGGTAGAAACACTTGACTGGTAATTTTGGTGAATTGTTGAAGAATGAGTTTGTACTAGCATAAAAGTTATTCTTGGCAGCAACAGTCTTAGGGGACCCTCACATTTTCATGGGCATGGGTTTTACCTTTAGGAATCCCTCCAGGTTCTTACAGAAGTGAGAAAGATCCCCACCTGGGCTGGCAATGGGAGGGAAAGAGTAGCCATTGCAATTCACCCAGAGTGTGCTCCAGAAAAACGTCCTGCTCTTTAGGGAAAAAGACTCCACCAGAGCCCTCAGCCTTTCTGTCTTACATAAGTGGAGGAGAGACAAAGTTAAACATTTGTGAAGGCATGGCCCAGGGACAGCAGCACACTAAGTAACTCAGATTTAATCATAAGATTACAAAATATTTATCTTCCCCATACTATACCACCATACCAATAGGGCTTCAGGAAAATCGGGGATTTCACCTGGAAGAGCAGGAAGATAGGCTGTCTTTGAGGAATAACACTTAGGAAAGCCCTACATGAACAAGGATGATGAAAACAAGGACACTAGAGGAATTTGAATACAATGCAAATTGTATTCAGCTATGCAAAACATCAAACACAGCCCAACTCCTGGACAGAATAACATAAAACCTCACACTTAAGGCCCCTATACCTCCATTGTTATTACCCAATACTTGATGTCTGGTTTTAAATAAAAAATTACCACACATGCAGAAATGCAAGAAAAAAAGATAATCTGAAGAGACAAAAGAAGCATCAGAATCAGACTCAGCTATGACACAGATTTGGAATTATTAGGCAGAAAATTAAAATAACTATGATTAATAGAGTAAGGGTTCTAATGGGAAAAAAGTGGACAATATGCAAGAATAGATGGGCAATGTAAGCAGAGAATGAAAATGCTAAGGAAGTCTCAAAAGGAAATACTGGAAATAGAAAACTCCATAACTGAAATAATGAATGTCTTTGAAGGGCTCATCAGTAGAATGAACCCAGCAAAGGCAACAAAGAGCTTGAAAATACATGAAAACAAACTTCCCAATTTGAAAAGCAAAGAGCAAAAAGAATGGAAGAAAACAGAATAGAAAATCCAATAACTGTGGGACAATTTCAAAAGATTTAATATATGGGTAGCTGGAATACTAGAAGGAGATGAAAGAGAAAACGGACCAGAGGAGACGCTTGAAACAATAATGGCTGGGAATTCTCCAAAATTAATGACAGACATCAACTATCTGATCTTGGAAGTTCACAGAACATCAAGCAGGATAATCACCAAAACATCTACCTCGACATATCATATTCAAAGCGACAAAAAACAAAGGTAAAGATAAAATAATGAAAGAATCCAGAAAGGAAAAAAGTCCCATCTTACCTATAAAAGAACAAGAAAAATAATTATATCAGACTTTTTTTCAGAACCATTCAAGCAAAAAAATAATAATAATAATAAAATAAATAAAAACAAAAAAAATGAATGGGCCAAAATAAAGTGTTAAAACAACTGCCAACCTAGAATCAACCTAGAATCTATGTTCTGTTCAAATATCCTTCAAAATTAAAAGAAAAATACATTTCTATGTAAACAAAAACTGGAGGAATTATTGCCAATAGACCTGCTTTGCAAATATAAAAAGAGGTTCTTCAGAGAAAAGAAAAATGATGTAGGTCAGAAACTCAGATTTACGTAAAAAATGGAAAGGCACCCAATAAAGTATAAGTGGAGATAAAATTAAATATTTTATGTTTCTTATTTTGATGATTTAATAGGTAATTGCTCAAAATAACAATAGAAACAATATATTCATTGATAATAACTTATGGAAAAGTAAAATGAATTACAGAACTGTTGTAACAAACAGGAGGGAGAAACTGGAACTGTGTGTTGTGGACTGAATGTTCATGTTTTCCTAAAATTCTTATGTTGAATTGCTAATTCATAATGTGATAATATTTAAAGATGAGACCTTTGGGAGATAATTGTTAGACTAGGTCACAAGGGTAGGACTCTCATAATGGGATTAATGGCCTTATAAAATGAGGAAGACCTTTTTCTCTCTTTCTTATTCCTCTCTCTCTCTCTCTCTCCCTTCATCCCTTCAACACTCCCTACCTCCCACACACATGCACTGAGAAAAATCCATGTGAGGCCACAGCAAGAAGGCAAGTATCTGCAACCCGAAGAGAAAGCCCTCACCAGAAACCCAATCAGCTGGCATTTCAATCTTAAACTTCCTAATTTCCAGAACTGTGAGAAAATAAACTTCTGTTGCTTAAGCCAGCGAGTCTGTGGTATTTTGTCATGGCAGTCTGAGCAATCTAAGACTCACTGCTACAAAAGACACACACTCTCCATGATGCAGTCCATTTTTAGAAATTGGAGTGAGAACAATTGTAAATGTATACTGAAAACTCCAGAGCATCCACTAAATTTTAAAAAATGAAATATTGATTTGTTAAAAGAGGAGGGAAAAATGGAATCATATATAATGCTCCACTAAAGCCAGAGACATCAGAAAAAGGGGAAGATAAAAAATGAAATAAGGAATAAGTACAACCAAGAGAAACAGCTACAAACTGGCAGATATTAGTCCAAATATATCAAAATCACTTTAAATGTGAATGAGCTAAATACACCAGTTAGAAGAGTGCCAGAATAGATTTTTTCTTTTTTCTTCATTTCCATTATCAAATCAGTGGTATTGCACAGAATGGATTTTTTAAAACAATATCCTTTTGTCTATTGTCTACAGAAACCCACTCTAAATAAAATACTAGAACAGGTTAAGAGTCAATGAATAGACAGAGATGTACTATACTAAAACAAATCCAAAGAAAGCTGGAGTAGCTGTGTTAATTTCACAAAGGCGGACTTCACAACAAGGAAAGTTATCAAGAATAAAGAGGGATGTTACATAATAATAAAAGGGGTAGTTTTCCAAGAAGATACAACAGTCTAAACGTGTATAGACCCAACACAGAACATAAAAATATTCAGGACAAAAACTGATAGAAATGAAATAAGAAATAGAAAAACCTACTCTTACAGTTGGAATCTTTAACACCTCTCTTTAGTAATTGATAGTTCAGAAGGCAGAAAATCGGTAGGAATAGAATTGATCTGAAGAGCAGTGTCAATCAACATGAAAATGGACATTTATAGAATACTCCATCTGACAGCAAATTACAACATTCTTCTCAAGCTTACATAAAACATTCACCAAAATGGACCAACTTCTGGGCCATAAAGCACATTTTAACACATTTAAAATAATATAGGAATCATACATAGTATGTTCTCAGACCACAGCGGATTTAAACTAAACATCAGTAACAGGAAGACAGTTGGAAAATCCCCAAGTGTCTGAATGTAAATAACATAGATTTGGATATAATTCCAAAGGACACAGTCCTGAATGTCATAATCCCAAATGTTGAAATCCCCAAAGATAAAAATCTCTGAAGTCTAAATCTCTGACGTCTCAAATCCCAAAAATCACAGTCAGTATAGTTGCATCATGTCAGGCAGAATTATTACCTTATAATTGTCTTTATTTAAAAATTTAAGTATGGTTTAAGGAGATGTGTGTATGGGAGCCAAACTGAGAAACGGTGAACTTTTGGATTTACTTTCAGGTGTCAATTTGACTGGATTGAGAAATAGATTTACCAGAAACCAAGTAAAGCGTTATTTTGGGTGTTGCTGTTTGATTGCCAGTATTGTTTCTGCCAAATGAGAGGTCTGTATATAAGTGCCTGTGAAATGGGCTTTTACATGCCCAAAGCAACACAGAACCATGGCACAGAAGACAGGAAAATATAATCGGAAAGTTACCAACCACAGTGACACACTTTTATACATTCCCCAGTTTGTCTGCTCATAGCTGTTGTGCCCACGTGACTGTCTTTAGTATATCTGCTTGCAAAAATATGTGTTATTATTGCCTATTTTATTGTGTAAAGTGGCCTCTGAAGTGTTCTGTTATATTTTTATGTTTCTCAAATAATTTCCTCTTGGAAAATTTCTTCTTTACAATGTCTTTTAAAGAAATGTTTGATTCTTTTTTTAGAATTTTATTTTCGAAAGTTTGATCTTTTGGAATCGTAAATTTTAGGATTTTAGACTTTAGGGATTTTTATCTTTTAGGATTTCAACATTCAGGACTGTGTCTTTTGGGATTATGATTGTCTCTCAAGCAACACATTCCTAAATAACCAATGAGTCAAAGAAGAAACGACAAGGAAATTTAGAAAATACTTTGAGATAAATGAAAATATGAACATAGCAAAACTTATGGGATGCAGCTGAAGCAGCACTTAGAGGAAACTTTTAGCACTAAAATGTATAGAGAGCAAAGGAGAAAGATCTCAAATGACAACCCAAGGCAACACCTGAAGAGACTAGAAAAGGGAGAGCGAGTCAAGCCTAAAGCAAACAGGTGAAATAAAATAGTAAAAGTTAGAGCAGAAATCAATGAAAATAAAAACTGTAAAACGACTTTTAAAGCAGGTCGGGCGTGGTGGCTCAGGCCTGTAATCCCAGCACTTTGGGAGGCCAAAGCGGGCGGATCACCTGAGGTCAGGAGTTTGAGACCAGCCTGGCCAATATGGCAAAACCCCGTCTCTACTAAAAGCACAAAAATTAGCCGGGTGTGGTGGTGGGCGCCTGTAATCTCAGCTACTCAGGAGGTTGAGGCAGGAGAATTGCTTGAACTCAGGAGGTGGAGGTTGCAGTGAGCCGAGAGTACACCATTGCACTCCAGCCCGGGCAACTAGAGTAAGATTCCATCTCAAAAAAAAAAAACGAAAAAGAAAAACAAAACCAAAAGTTGGTTCATTAAAAAATATCAACAAAGTTAATAAACCTCTAGGTAGGCTAACCAAGAAAAACGAGAGAAGATATAAACTAGCAATATTCAAAATAAAAGAGGAGTCATCATTACTTATTCCATGGACTTTGAAAGGATAATAAAAAATACCAAAAATTGCCAGGCAAAGTAGCTCGCACCTGTAATTTCAGGACTTTGAGAGGCTGAGATGGGCGGATCACTTGAAGCCAGGAGTTTGAGATCAGCCTGGTCAATATAATGAAGCTCCTTCTCTACTAAAAATACAAAAATTTGCCAGCTGTGGTGGCGCATGCCTGTAGTCCCAGCTATGAGGGAGGCTGAGGCACAAGAAGTGCTTGAACTCGAGAAGCAGAGATTGCAGTGAGCCGAGATTGTGCCATTCTACTCCAGCCTGGGAGTCAGAACAAGACTCTGTCACAAACAAACGAACAAACCAACCCCAAAACAAATTCTAAACCTATAAACTTGGTGACTTAGGTGAAATAGACCGATTCCTTGAAAGATACAAACTGCAAAAAAACTCACACAAGAATAAATAATCTGAATACCTATATCAACAAGCTAATTTATAATTAATAACTTTCCAATAAAGAAAGCATCAGTCTCAGATAGTTTTCTTTGGTGAATTTTGCCAAACATTTAAGGAAGAAATGATACAAATTTTCTACAATCTCTTCTAGAAAAATAGAAACAGAGGAAGTATGTAAATTATTCTATGAGGGTAGCATTACGCTGTTACCAAAAGTGTGTAAAAACTTCACAAGAAATAAAAACTATGGAACAATAAATTTTTTGAGCATAGGGTAAAAAATCCTTAACTAAATAATGGCAAATTGAATCCAACCATATACAAAAAGAATTATTATACACCATGACCCAGTGGTATGCAAGACTGGTTTAGCACTCAGAAAACCCAACATCATCCACACCAACAGGCTAAAAAGAGGAAAAATCATATGATCATATCAGTCATGCAGAAAAAGCATTCGACAAAATCCATGATCCATTCTTGATAAAAGGTAGTAGGAATGAAGCTATACTAGAAGGACTGTGTCCCCAAATGTGTATGTAGACATCCTAACTCCTAAGGTGATGGGTGGTAGAAGATGGGCACAGGAGGAAAGAACTTTCATGACTGGGATTAGTGCCCTTATAAAAAAAGATTTCAGAGAGATCTCACTCTTTCCACCATATGAGTTCCCAGCAAAATGACAGCTGTCTATGCACCAGGAAGCCCTCACCAGACGCTGAATCTACTGTGGCTTTGAACTTGGGCTTTCCAACCTCCAGAACTGTGAGAAATAGTATTTCTGTTGTTTAAAAGCCATGCAGTCTACGGTATTAATGTCATAGCAGCCCAAGTCAATAGAGGCAAGAGGAGCACTACTTCAGCTCAGCAAAGAGAACAGCTATACAAAGAACTTAATGCTATACTTAATGGTGAGAAACTGGATGACTTCCCTGCTAAAATTAGGAACAAGGCAAGGATGGCCGCCTCACTGGTTCTACTCAACACTGTTCAACATTGTACTAAAGGCCTAGGTAACCACCTAGGGCAGTAAGACAATAAAAGGAAATCAAATGTATAAAGATGCAGGAGAAATAAATAAAACTGCTTTTGTTCATAGATGACATTATTATCTATGTAAAAAATCCTTAAGAATCAACAACAACAAAAATCACGTGCAACTGATAAGTAATCATAAGGATGTCTTAGGGCATAAGATTAATACAAAAGTCAATTACTTTCCTATATACCAGCAATGAACAATTAAAATTTGAAGTTAAAAAAATATCACTCAAAACAGCACCAACCAAATATGAAACACTTAGGTATAAATCTAGCAATATATAAGATCTATGTGTCTAAAACTACAAAACCATAATAAAAGAAATAAAAGACCTAAATAAATGGACAGTTTGTGCTCACGAATTGGAACATTCAATATTATTAATATGTCAAATTTTCCCAACCTGATTTATAGATTCAATACAATCCCAATAAAAATCCCAGCAAACTATTTTGTATATATTGACAATCTGATTCAAAATTTTATATTGAAAGGCAAAATATCTAGAATAGTCAAGACAATAATGAAGAAAAAGAGGAAAGTTGGAGGGCTCACACTGACTTATCTGAAGACTTACTGTAAAGCTGTGCTAATCAAGATAGCATGGTACCGGCAACAAAGTAGACAAACTGATTAGTGGAACAGAATAGAGGCCCAGAGACACCTACACAAATATAGACAACTAATCTTTGATGAAAGAGAAAAGACAATTCAATGTAGAGAGGAAAGTGCTTTTAACAGATATCCAATGATAACAATTGGAACAATTGAATATCAAGTGCAATCAACCTAGACACCAAGCATAGGTTTTCCCAAAAATTCACTGAAAATGGATCCTAGACTTAAAACACAAAACCACAAAATTTTGAGATAGAAACATGGAATAAAATCTAGGTGACCTTTGGCTTGGTGACGAGCTATCAGATATAACACCAAAAGCATGATCCATGAAAGGAAAAATGGATAATTATTGATAAACTGGACTTTATTAGGATATAAAACTTCTGATCTGTGAAAGACAGTGTTAAGAGAATAAAAAGACAGGCCACCGATTGAAAGAAAATATTTGCAAAACACACATCAGATAAAGGACTTGTATCAAAAATGTACAAAGAACTTGTGAAACTCAACAATAAAGAAACAAACAACCCAATTTAAAAATGGGCAAAAGATCTGAACAGATACCTCAACACAGAAGATATACAGATGGCAAATAAGCATATGAAAAGATGCTCAAAATCATTTGCCACTAAGGAACTCCAAATTAAAACAACAATGAGCTATCATCACACATCTATTAAAATAAGTAAAAATAAAAAGATAACCTGACAATACCAATAATACGATCATTCTTGCTGGTGAGAATGCAAAATGCAGCTACTTTGAGAGACAATTTGGTAGCTTCTTACAAGGCTAAACATAATCTTACTATGTAATCCAGCAATTGTGGTACTAGGTACTTACCCAGAGGATTTGAAACTTTTGACCATAAAAAAGCCTGCATGTGAACATTTTAGCAGCTCTGTTTGTAATTGCAAAAGAGTGTTTATGAAAGGACAAAAATGTCCTTCAACAGGTGAATGGATAAACAGAACATGGTATATTCATACAATAGAATAGTACTAGCAATGAAAGGAAGTGAGCTACCAAGGCACAAAAAGACATGCATGAATCATAAATGAATATTGCTAAGTGAAAAAAGCTAGTCTGAAAATGTTGCCTATTGTGTGATTCAATTACATGATATTCTGTAAAAGGCAAAATTATAGTGATAGTACAAAGATCAAGGGTTGCCAGGGACTGGGGTGATGGTAAAGGGGAGAGATTAATTAGGTGAAGGATGGGAGATTTTTAGGCCAGTGAAACTATTCTGTAATAATGAGGTAGAAGTAGAAGGCAGGACTTGATTCCAGAGGTGGGGCTGAGACACTGGACCAAACTGAGGACTAGCTAAAACAGAGACAGGGTGGAAGCAGCTTTCCATGAGACACACCCACCAGTGTGCCATGTCAGTTTACCATCACCATGGCAACATCTGGGAGTCACTGCCCCTTTCTGTGGCAATGACCTAACAACCCAGAAGTTACCACCGTTTTCCTAGAGATTTCTGTGTAAACCACCCCTTAGTGTACATGTAAGTAGAAGTAGGTATAAGTACGATTGCAGAACTGCCCTCAGCTGCTACTCTCAGAACACTGCCTATGGAGTGGCCTTGCTCTGCAGGAGCAGTCACGGGGCTGTAATGCTTTTAGAGCTCTAACACTGCTGCTTCAACAAAGCTATTTTCATCTACCCTACCACCAGCTCACCTTTGAATTCTTTCCTGGGTGAAGCCAAGAACCCTCACAGGCTAAGCCCCGCTTTGGGGTTTGCCTGTCCTACATCAATGATACTATAATCCCAGCTCTTTCAAGCTGACAACACAGGCCAGCTGACTCTCTGCTTTGGTTTCCATGTCTGAAGAATGGGGTGTTGTGAGAATGGAAGCAGTCGGGGGGTGCAGGCCCAGTCCCTCCTGGGAGCACGTGTTTATTCCCTGTGGACAATGGACGTGAGTCTGTCATTGCAATGTCCTGGGGGAGGAGCCATGAACACCACAGGCAGTGTAGTGACTGTATCAGTAGGGCTGGCACAGAGAAGCAGGAGGCATCCTGGAAGCCTTCCTGGAGAAGGTGCTGTCTGAACTGGTTCTGGGTCTGAATGATGTCAGGGCAATGCACGGTTTGAGAGAGGGAATCCCAGGCAGAAGGGGCAGCAGTGATCACAGCTGGGTGTGCGTGGGGGAGAAAACGGTGCATGTTGCTGGAGCATCTGGGAGATGCCAGAGAGAATGGGCAGGCTCTGCAGGGCCTTGTAGGCCTCGAGGGCATCTGGGCTTCTCGTGAGGCCAAAGGGGCCATGGAGGATTCTAAGCCTCTCCAGATTTGGGGCTCCCCCAGGAGGGAGGAAGGAAGATAGGAGGCAGTGGTGGGCATCTGGGTGGCGTGAGAGCCTGGTCCAGACCACACGGTAGGGATGTGAGAAGGGATGCGTGTGAGCTAGTTAGGGGTGCTCTCTGCCCCGCAGCAGGTGGGTGCCATGGAGGGGAGGGAGAAGGATCCAGGAGGAGTGGCGGTTGGGTGACGGGAGGCTCTGGTCAGGTGGACAACAGCTGCCACCAATAGCAAGCTCAGGAGGTTTCCTGTTGCTTCCGATGGATTCCAGACCTTTCTTAGGAGGTGCCCACTTCTAGGCCTGGTGCTCTATGACAGACACGGAAGTGGCCAGACCAGGCGACTTGCTGGTTTTCAGGTAACTTCCGGTCAGGATGAGCAAAGGAGTAAAGGTTGGACATGCAGGGAGGCTCGCATACCCACGAAGAGGCCCCGAGGCCATCCCCAGGGCTGCCTTGTTGACATCAGACCTGTGAAGGGGAAGTGGTGGGCTCTGCCTGCCACCTGCAGCCAGTGCCAGCCCACAGGTGCCGAGGAGAGGAAGCGTCTGTCTGGTCAACCCTGTGTCCCTGTCAGTGGTGCCTTCCACACTGGGTGTGCAGTGCTCACTCATCAATTAGATGGACCTAAAGGCTCCCAAGCCCTTATTATACTCTGCGGTACCTGCGTGGTGCTCTGCAGCCACAGGAAGTGATGGCTGTGATCCTGCTGGGGCCGCTTGTCAGACACACTCATCGCACTTCCGGGTTGATGTGCTGGAGAGCGGGGCCCACCCCACCTTGCAGGGGCACTTTGTCATATTTGTCACATTGAGCAGCAGCTGTGTTAAGTCCCCTCCCAGCCTTGGCTCATGCAGCTGCCTGGTTCACCCTCTTTCCTCCTTTTCTGGTATGGAAGGTGATCTCTTGATCTCTAAGCTCAAGGCCCAGCCTTTTATAAACTACCCCCTTCCTCCAAAAATCCCACTCTCCTGCCCCTCACCTTACTGTGCTGTGGTTCCAGTTCGTGAGTCTGTCTCTAAAACCAGAAGGCGAGTCCTCAGAGGTCAGGGATTGTGTCTGAGCGCTGGTATCTCCCAGCAGCTGTCTCAGTCTGGCACCCAGTTGTGATAAAAACACACAGTGGACACAGTGAAAGATGAGACCTTCCAGGTGACAAGCTGCTGCCTTCAGGAAAGAACTTAGCATCGAGCCTGACACTTAGTAGCTGCTCAGTAAGTGTGGGCTGCTCTGCTTTTGATCATTATTCTGGAGTTGGCTTGAGCTGTGCCCAAGGACTGGGGTAGGGGGTCTCCTTCTTGAATAGAACCCAAGGCTCCTCTCTGCGGCTCCTCTCTATTCTGTCCTGATGACCTGGGGGACACAGTTCTGTCTCCAGGCCCTGCCCAGGACCCACAAACTGATCCGAAGGTTCAAGGGATTCAGTTGTAATATGAAAGCCCCATGTAGATGTCCATGTTAGTATTAAGAGAGGCTAATCCTTGTGGGTGCCAAACACCCTGCTGGGATGATGTTACACGCATTATCTCATCAGAGACACCAAGTGCTAGCATCTCGTGGCGCCTGCATCAAGCCCACGCTAACGACCTGGTGGCTGAAGGTCTCTGGGGAAACAGCCCCTAGCAGGAGGCAGCTGGGTCACCATGTTTGGTCACCTGCTCTCACCACCGAGGAGTAACAAGCTCTTTTGGTTTCTCCACAATTCTTCATAATCTCTGAGGTTTCTCTCCACTAGAAAGGGCCCCGGGAAGGCAGGGGCTGCTGAGTTCTGTCCTCATCACATGGGCTGCAGTCTTGGGCAGCATTTCTCAAAGCAGTGAGATGTTTCTAGGGCCCTGAAGTCCAGATGCTTGGGAAGCCCTGGGGCTGAGATCAAACAGCCCCCATTCCTGGTGGTGGTGGTGGTGGTGGTGGTGGTGGTGGTGGTGGGGTCTTTGCATCTTCATATTGGCTGATTAAAAATAATATTAATCAGATGTTAAAGATGGTTCAGTTGACCCTGAACAACATGAGTTTGAACTGTGCAGGTCCACTTATGAGTAGATTTTTTTCAATAAATAGATAGGAATTTTTCTTTTTTGGAGATTTGCGGCAACTGGAAAAAACCCGCAGGTGAACATGCAGCCTAGAAATATATTAAAATATTAAAAAGGTATGTCATGAAGGCATGAAGTTCATACAGACACTAGCCTATTCGTGTCACGATCGACTGTTTATTAGCTGGTAAGGCTCCCAGTTAACAGTAGTGCTATTAGTAGTTAAGATTTGGAAGAGGCAAAAATAATGCATAAGGCTGGCACAGTGGCTCATGCTTGTAATCCCTGCTCTTTGGGGAGGCTGAGGCGGGAGGATCTCTTGAGCCCAGAACTTCAAGACCAGCCTGGGCAATGTAGGGAGACCTCATCTCTACAAATAATAGACTGATAAAAACTAGTCCAGCGTGGTGACGCACACACAGCGAGTTCCAGCTACTCGGGAGACTGAGGCTGGAGGAACGCTTGATTCTGAGAGGTTTGAGGCTACAGTGAGCTACGGTCAATACTACTGCACTCCAGCCTAGGTGACAAGCTGAGATCCCTATCTCCAAAACAATTTTTTTTTTTAAAAGTAATGCATGGATTTTTGACAGCAAGGGGGTTTACTGTGCCTCAAACCCTTTGTTGTTCAGGGTCAACTGCAGAGAAATAAATGAGACCGTTTCTGTAGTGGGTCTTGCAGATGCCCCAGGCCCTGTTGGAACCCTTTAGGGGGGTCTGTGCAGCCCTCTCCTACCTCCATGAACATCGATAGTGACTGGCTTCTGGAGGACCATCCTGCAGCATCTGAGACTCACCCCCTTCAGTTGTGCACCAAGAGCCAGAGGGCTCTGGGACTCCGCCTTTCCAGGGTCCAGGGACCCCACAGGTCCCCTTGGGATCAAGTTGAGGCTGAACTTTGTCCACAGGGTCTCCCTTGCTCAACTTCTCCCCCTCCTGGGTCCTCTCCCCTGATCCCTTAGCTGTCTCCCTGGAAGCTCATCCTTAATGCATCCTCAATCCCTTGCACACAAGGCCACGTCTTGGGGTGTGCTTCTGGAAGAACCCTACCTAAGACAGATTTTCCTTGCAGACCTTATCAAAGCTTTCACCATACTATGGTGAATAATGATTTCCCAAGAGGGAGGAAAAGTATGCAGTGTTGTGCAAAATCATTTAACCACAATGACCATCCCTTTTATTAGAACCTTCCTGAGCCAGTGTTTTCAGGGGGCTCCCTGAATGCTGCCTGAACTAACAAAACAGAAAGTTGAACGAGTTAAGGTTACCCAGCAGCTCCAAGGGATCACTTCCCCGCCGCTGAATGCAGCTGGGGTTGTAGAGAGGAGTGGGGAGTGGGAAGAGCTCCATTTGGCCAAAGAAAGGAAAAAGTCTGGTTCCAAATAATTGTAAAATTTATTGTATAAGTATTGCAGCTTTTCAGAATGTCATCATTGCCACTAATGATTACTGATACACAACAAGCAGTTTCTTCAGGCCTGTGGATTGGCATCCAGATACAGAGTCTTACGCAGCAGGGACGTGGGTGCGCTCCCCGAGTGCCACGGAGAGCTTACATAAGTTTAACTTGAACAGAGCTTGGGAAATGGGGCTGCGAAGGAGAGCAGTTCCCACGCCAAGAACGCAACGTGAAAGCATCGGAATCAGCACAACAGTCATGGCATCAGGCAGGCAGGGGAGGACGGGCTGTGTCCTCTGAGCTCTATAGTACAGCAGATTTCAAGCAGTTTCCAGAAACGACAACAACAACATTTTCTTGCCTTATCATGGGGCTGCTTTATGGTTCTAGACGCTTCACGTTGCACATAGAAAAAAAAATTCTCTGAAACGTACAATTCACAGGGACGACCGATGAGGACAGGGAATGAATCAGCTCTCCTCCAGCCCTGATTTTTGCTACATGTGGGGTCCCTTTTCATTCTTTGCAAAAACACTGGGCTTTTTGAGAACACGGTTGGTTCTTAGCATAATTCATGAAATCTGTCTCTGTAGACTCCGGCTTTGCAGGGGAGATAATTTTCCTCCTCTGGAGGAAAGGTGGTGATTGACAAGCAGGGAGACACTCACAAGGCTAGAGAAAGCCACGAGCGGCAGACCCCTGAAACCAAGCTAGTCCCTCTCCAACCAGCCACTTCCGAGAACCCCATCTAACTTCCTACTGGAAAAGAGGGCCTCCTCAGGGGCAGTCCAAGAGTTTTCAAAGATAATGTGACGACTAAATCTAGAGGAAAGGGTGCACCCCCAGCAGAGAAGCCGAGAGCTTAGCTCTGGTAATTTCCGTAGAAAACCTGCCAGCTGTCTTGGGATGTGCCCTGCCTCTGAGGCCACTGCCCCATGCACTTCTGCCATTCACTGGGCATGGAGCTGGGGACGCTGGACTTTAGCACTGGGTTATCATGAGAGATGCACACTGTCCTCAAGCCGCTCTCCTCCGTTTTCTCATGCAAAGCCAATCCCACAAATCCAGACCGTACCGTGAAGCAACAAGACCCAGACAGTTTGGCTCAAGAGGACGTGGGGACTGCCTCAGCCTGGCTTTGGGCTGACGCCACACACACAAACACGGTCCACTTCTAGGTTTTCAGCCTAGGTGGGAGTTGTGCATAGACCCTGGCATAAAAGGTTGGAGGAGCAGGAAGGGTCACCTCACCAAGCTGGGCACCTCCCCAGTGGAGAGAGGGTGAGGACACGAGAGCTTGATGGGGTGTCTGAAAAGCAGCAGGAGCCCTTAGTGGACCCTGGGAGAAGAGGCCAGTCCCAGGTGAGTGAGGCACTGTCCGGGAACATCCCCACCCTGTGACAGGAGTGTCAGTGCTTCCTCAGTAAGGCACTAGAGACACGTCACATAAAGGAAAGATACGTTTCAATCATCTTTACAAGCCTGTCCTTGTACCTCTCAGGACAACCTCTACTGATTTCTCTACAGGACCTTTTCAAAGAATCCTCAAGAGTGAAACAAATTTTAGGCTGACGACTCCACGGAGAGAGGTTCTGCCGTCGCCAGTGAACGACAACTTTCCATCAGGCTGGCGGCACACAGAGCCCACGTCTGTCCGCTGCCACCTCTTAGAGCACATGCGTGCACGTGCATGGAGCTCAAGTGGCCAGAACTTCAAAACTGTGCTCAGGTGTTTGTTTGGAAGTTATAAAAAAGTTGCTCACAAACAGTATCGCCTCTTATATCTTTCTTTATGTTAGTCTACTAGTCATCATTCTGCCCAAAATGGAACGCCACTCCCATGGCAAGGGAGGGGGTGGCAGCTGGGAGTCTGCTCTTCCAGCTGGGGGCCCTTTCACTCCCACCCCCTCCAGGAGGAAACATGGCGAGCTCCAGCCACTGGCCACGGTGGGTCCCAAGGGCCCACCCCTCATGCCCTTCCCGGTCACCTCTATTTACACTTGCGTGTCCCTTCCTGCTCTTCACCTGCACGTCACCCACAGGTCCCTCAAACCCCACATCTACTTGGTGAAAACGTGGAGAACAAGAACGGAGTCCAATAGAGATGTAAATGAAACACAGATCAACAGACACACCAGGAGTGAAGCACTGTTTCCGCGGGGAAGGGCAGGGAAAGGTGGGGACAGAGAAGGTGCATACCGCACCCGGAGCCCAGGTTGGTGTTGGCGTGACTGCTTTACTAGCTGTAACCCTTTCGCCTGTCCTGGGAGAAACCTGGGCTTGTCACCTTTTCATGTTGGGTTGTCTGCTTTTTGGCCTCTCAAGTGAGAATTGATCCGTGAAGGGGAACAGACGGGATGAGGTCAGACTGCAAATACCCTGGGCCTTCCTAAGTGCCAGTGCGGCAGTGAGCGCACCTGCCTTCACCGGAGAACCTTGAGCCGGCTGAGCCACCACCAAAGCACCCTGCACAGGCAAGCCATCGGGCCCCCTGGCGTGTCCCCAGCAGCCTGTGCGCCAGCCGCTGTGGCTTGCGAGGAGGGGCACCTTGCTCCCCTCCATGGGGACCTTCACGGTTGAAAAAAAGAAGAGGAAAAACTGATTCCTTCGGGAGCAGTTTATTTTCAGCTTTGGGAAAGGCAAAACCACCACCTGGAACTTGGTGCCTCCGTGGCTAACTTTCCTATTTTGTTTGTGATTTAAAGGCTGTTCTGGCCCAGAGGCGGGGCAATGTGTCTCCTTCGTATAAGGTGGGGAATGTATAACGTGGTGATAACCTGCCAGTAGGCAGAAGCAGCCACTCTCCTGGGCGGCGGCCCCTCGGGAAAGCTGGCTGCCTCTGGCCAAGGCCTCTGCAGATTCCGTGGGGGTCACGCACTGCCGTCAGGCGACTCTGAAATTCCGACATTTCTCCCTTAAAGTCTCAACAGACACAAGAGAAGTTTCCATCAAGCAAGCACTGACATATTTATATTAAAAAATAGTGCAAAATCTCAACATTTATATAAATAACTCTAAACCCCTGCTTTGTAATTTTTTTTTCTTTACAAGGTAATACACACTTTCTGACTTGGCACTCAAAAATTGCCATTTTTTTTCCTCTTCTAGTTCAGAAAACAACTTTTTTTTTTTAATAGGCCTCTTCTAATACAAAAATACTCCTGCCCTCGCACATACAGTTTCTCTTATCTTATATATATTTATATATAATATTGCAGATCTTTAAACAAAGGTTTTGTGCAAATATGTCTTTAAAGTTAAGTGAAATTATCATAAACAAAAGAAAATAAGCATTCACACACGCAGCTCAACTAGAAACGAGAAAGACTACTGTAGAAATGTTTTTTCTCTTCTGCCTTCAAGACACAGCTCAACAAAGAAACGTGGGGTTTTTTTTTTTGTTTTTTTTGTGTGTGTGTTTTTGCAAGCTCTCCTAGCTTGTGCATTCAGACCAGACATCACATGTAAATATTTATACACAGGGAGGTGGGAGGGGAGGCCACACGATGCTTTTCCGCGCCCCCCGCCTTCCTCTCACTCCTCTTCTAAGAAGTGCGGAGTGTTCTGCCTTTCCACCTGCGCAGCCCAAGCCCAGCCCCCCCCCGGGGACCCTAGAGAGGGTGTCCTTTCTGTTTATCCTTCTCTTTGCTCCAGATGGCTGCGCTCTCTAGAGGTGCGATGTGTGTGTGGTGGAGCCGGGTCCCCTCCAGCAAGGAGGGTGGCCCACTGCTCTGCTGGTGCTGGAAGGAGGACCCTGGGTAGTGGCCGATGACCTCGCTGTAGGTGGGTGGCGGCCCCTCCATGCGCCCGCCGCTGCCGTAGCACGTGGCGCTGATGCCCGAGTTACTGCTGGGGGGGCAGGGGCCGCCTAGCCTGGCACTATCCATCAGGTCACTGTCGAAGATGGTTCTGTTTGGGGGTGCGCGCACCGACTCGCGATTCAGTTCCAGCTGCTGCTCGGGGTCCCGGAGCTGGAGGGTGCAGGGGCCCTGGTAGGGCGGGGGCTCCTCCCCATCTGACAGCGAGATGGTGGGGGGCAGGTCGATCTCGTGCTGCAGGTACGGGTAGGTGGGCTGGAAGCGGTGGAAGCGGTCCCGCTGGGCGAAGGGCGGCACGGCCAGGCGGTCGGTGGGCCGAGGCGGGGCGTACACCTGCGGCTGGAGGAGGCAGAGCGGGAGTGAGGGAGGGTGGCTGTCTCAGGTTGGCCCCCAGAGGCAGATCCTGAGACTGGAGTTCTGCTGCATAAGACTTGGCTCTCTGGAGAGAGGGAGAGGGCAGCAGGTAGGGGTGGCAGGGGCCGGAGCCAGGAGCCTGATCCCGCAGGAGCCCTGGCATGTGGGCAGCACTGCAGACCTGCATCACCTCCACCAAACAGGAGCAGCGTCCGTGCTCTCGTGCTGCAGAGAGTGTGGGCGGCTCTCTCAGGGGCAGAGAGTAGATGATCTCCGGCCAGGAGGATCCCAGCAGCAAGGACACTCAGAGAAGGGCGGAGGGGTGAGCCTTTAGCAGCCAGCACTCCTCCAGCCACAGAGGGAGCAGCCCGGGTGGGGGTGTTGGAGGGGAGGTGGAGGGAGGTCTCACCTCTGCGATTCCATTGCCTGACACTGTGCTCTCCGAGGGCCACAGGCATCCTTCCTGCACAAGAAGAAACATACAAGCAGGGTCAGTGGGGTGGGCAGGAGGGACAGCAAATGCTCAACCCAGCTTCGACGCTCAGGCCTTTACCCTGGAATTAGCTCTTGAATCCACCCACCTCTCCACGTCCGCACCGGCCTCCCTAGCCTGGCCCTGGAGGCTTTTCGAGGACATGGCCACAATCGCCTCCTCACTGATCCCTAAGGCGCCCACTGCTGTCCCCAGAAAATCCAGCCTGACACTTTCCGAAACATAAGCCAACTCCTCCGGTCCCCTTCTCAAAGCCTGCTGCAGCTTCCCGTGGGCCTTCACGGCTTCTCACGAGGCTGAGCGTGGACTCAGCCCCTCGCCCCGGCCCTACTCCCCCCAGCCTGGGCCCCCTGCTGGCTGTGTGACCTGCAGCAAGTTACTTAACTTCAATGCTGTGGTTTCTGTACCTGGAAACATGAGCGATTACAGCACTTGCCTCATGAGTTGCTTGAGCGCGTGCTAAAGTTGAACGTAAAACCCACCCAGAGCCCGTGGGGCACTCAGGGAGCACATGAAGGTGTTGGGTTCACCTCCACACTCCCACCAGCCACCCTGACTGGCACCGTGTGGCTCCACAAGATCAGCCCCAGCCGCAGGGCCTTTGCACGGCAGCCAGGCTGCAGAGCCAGCTCCTGTCCACATTCAGTTCCACTGTCCCCTGCAGACCCTCGGAGACCAGCACCAAAAGGGCTTCTCCCATGAACCCCCGTCATCTGCTGATTCCCTTCACAGCACTGTCCCACGTTAATCATTGCTTCTACACGTTCGTTTCTCTACAGTCTCTCTCCCTCCATCTAGTGGGCCCATCATTACGGATGTCCCAGTTCACAGGTGAAAAACAGGAGAGTTGATGAAAGTGCCCAAGGCGGCTGCTCTGCTATAAAACAGTGATTCAGTCTCTGGCAAAGGGGGCGTGTGGTGCCATGGCAGTGCCAAGCTCTGGTCTAGGTGCAGGGGCACAGCTGCCACTTCACGAAGCTTATGCCATCTCCTCCGAGATGACAGCAGGGTCCTGGACCTCGTCCCAGGAAAATGAGACCCCATGCTGGACCGGCTTCTCTGAGATGCCCCAGATGCCATAATGGTAAGGTCTGGGCCCGGGGAAAGGGATGTCTATTACTTTTCTATCTTCGTTGAAATATAGCTGATAGGCAAATAAATGTACATATTCAAAGCATCCAATTTCGTAAGCTCAGGCATATATTTATACCAAGAACCTCTTACCACATTCAAGATAATGAGCATGTCGATCACCTCGAAAGTTTCCTTGGGGCAGGTTTTTTTTGAGGGGTCCCAGGTGGGATCCCGCTCACCTGCGGCCTGGGCAGGAACAGGAGAGGGCAGTAATTTCCCATATGACCACTAGAGGGCTCTGTGGCCCTCAAAACTGTCCCATCAGGAAGGCTCCCACCCCTCAAGGAGGTCCCATGCCTGCTTCATCGTCTCATGTAGCGAATGGCCCCAACATCCTTCAAGGTGCAAAGCCAGATTCACGGAATTATTCCAGACAGACAGTTCTCCCCACCACCCTGGTTCCACCCACCCCGGTCCCTGCTCACTTCTCCCTCTATTAGGCAGTTCTATCCATCTCTCTGCCCAGCATCTGTGCCTGGTGGACAGCAAAGTCCTCCGGAACCGGCCTCCATGCGGACAGTCCGTCAGCAGACTGCAAGCATGCAGATTCCGTGGCAGGAGGGCCGGCGATGCCGTGCGTCTCACAATCTCGCAGAGGCTGCGCGTGCCGCTGGCCTTCGAGGTGCTTGAGGGGGGCCTCCTAGGGTCTCCTCCTCCACTCTTACCCTTCCCCATGGCCCTTCCTCCTCACAGAAGTGGGAACATCTCCCTCACGTCCCCCACCCCTCACCCGGTCACTCCTCTGCTTAAACCCTCTGGGGCCCCCGCTGCCTCCGGGAGAAAGTTCCAACTCCCGACTGAGACCCATGCCCCTGTAGACATCCACAGCTGCGGTACAGCTGTTTCCTTTAAAGAGTTTTCCTATCTGTATAGTGGGCTGACTCTGCCAGGTGCACAATGCACCCAAGCTCTTGAGTCTTGCCTCTGGATCTGAGCCCACCCTGGGCCTGGACCAATCACCCCTCTTTCCTGAAGAACTTCGACCTGGCCCCAAGGCTCTGTGAAGGCGTGCTAACCCCGGAGCTCTCTGTTAGCCCCCCAGGCGGGTCAGGCACCTCTTCCAGTCTCCTCCAGTCCCCTCCCTGCACCAGGGCCTTTGTCCCTTTGCCCGTAGTGGCCTATTCATGTGTCTCACTTGCCTGCAGGAGCTGCTACCATTTTCCCAATGCCAGGCACCAGTGTGGCATGTAACCGGTCAGGACTCAGGTTGCTACTCATGTGCGAATGTCGCTGGGCGACCTGTGCAAGTCATCTTTGTGGAATTAGGTCCCAAAGTGGCCTGAGAAGTGGGGGTGGGGCAGTTTCAGAATTGTCTGGAACCTTCCCCAGCCTCTGGCTGCGTCTGGCAGTCACATCCAGGTGGAGGATGAGGACAGGTTTCAATCCTACAGCCACTGCTGACCAGCCCCGGCTCCCAGCAGCCTCCAAGCACTCCCAGGCTCCCAGGGCTTGGGGAGACGGCTCTTCTTTGAACACACCCGGCCCGCCTGTGCCTTCCCCATCTAGACGCTTCTATACCAAGGGCCTGAAAACTGTTTCCATAAAGGGCCAGAGAGTAAAATACTGTCTGCTTTGTGGGCCGGCGGGTGTCCAGGTCTCTGTCACACCACTCAACTCTGCTGCTGCAGCCAAGTGCAGCTGTGGGCAGAACGTACTCAAAGAGACTTCAGGCGTGCTCGGAGAAGCCTCATTGACAAAACGAGGCAGCTGCAGTGAGCTGACGCTCGAGGCAGCTCCCGCCAGACCCCTCCAGAGTCTTCTCACCACGAGGCCGGATACAGCTCTCGATTCTTCCCCTGGACTCCCCAGGCACAATCTTCCCACCCCAGGGGACGGGATGGCCTTCCGCCCAACTGCAAGGACTCAGAGATGTTTCTAAAGAATAAAAGATGACTCCGGCCAGGACCCGGCCCAGCACAAGGTGCCTGGGGGAATTCAGTGTCTCCCGAGGCCACGGGAGTGGACGCAAGGTCTTTGGTTCCTGCTATTGGCTGATTGTCGCACGCTGGCCTGCCCACAGTCTTGTCCCTGCCCCTGGGAAATGGACCCTTGGTGGGCTGAGTTCCCTCGGGAGGACTCGCACTGAGGACTGATGTGGGGACAAAGAGGACGAAGGGTTGCCCCATTCAAGGCCTGAGTTCCCGGTCTGAGCAGGCCTTGGGCACAAAGACTGGGACTGCCTTTCTGGGTAAACCGAAGTCTGTGCCACTCGGTGGCTGAGTGGTCACTGCAGTGATGTTATGCGTCCCGTCCCGAATGCCCTCGGAGCAGTGCCAGGGAGGAAGTGCCATCCCTGACTGGGGGGCTCGCCTGCACTGCAGTGTCACCCTCAGAGGGCAGATCCTTGCCCAGCGTCACACCACGAGGAGGTGACCAGGCTGGGACTGGAGCTCAGAGCTCGGGGTCTTACCCAAGAGGGTGAGGCAGGTGGGTGGGGCATGAGCTCTTGGCTCCATATAGGCAAGAGGGGACCCCCCAGGGTCACCCTGAAAAGTGGCCATGGACGGATAGCCACACCAGAGGTGGGGCATGGGTGGGCTGGTGGCATGCAGACTGGGTCCCAGGCAGACAGGAGCTGTGTTTGGGTCTCTGTGGAAGGCCACGGTGCCCAGGGACTCCAGTCTGGCAGGGGGTCCCCAGGGGAGCTGCCACATTGTGCTTCAGGCCTAGCAAGGCTCCATGTTTACCCAGCCAGGCATTCCAGGGCGCCTGTGCAGGCGGCTGGGTGAACAGTGGGAGGAGACTTTCTGTTGGCTACAGGTGTCCGGGAGCCAGGACGGAACCCTACCTCCTTCTAGGCAGCAGGGCCCCTGGGGTTGTCTCCTGTTCCCCAACAGCCAAGTCCCTCCAGTCCGCCTCGGGCACTGTACACTCTCCACTAACTCCAGCCTCCCCATGGCCACGGGCGCACAGGCCTGGTTTCAACCCACTGTAGAGATGCACACACAGGCTCAATGGACAAGGTGAGCCCAGCCGGGGTGCGTACCCCTCCAAGGCTGCCGCCTCTGCCATGCCCAGAGCGCCATCACTCTCCCCAGCATTTGAGGGAGGACAGAATAGGCTGTGGGCTCTTCAAACCGGCAGTGACAAGCGGCGTGGCGCCAGGCAAACGTTCCACCTCTCTAATCCCCAGTTTCCCCTCTGGAAAGTGGGGTGAACCCTTGACGTCCCTGACGGCATCCCTGGGCAGGCAGCAGTGCTCGTCGCTGGAGTGGTCGCAATAGCACAGAAACACGCGGTGCCTGGAGAGCAGCTCGTCTGCAGTGCGCCCTCCGGACGTGTGCTGGGCGCACAGGGAGCCCAGGGTCTGGGGAGGCGGGCATTCCCATCAGAGGTCCCAGGGCTATGCTCCTTGCCCTGGTAACCTGGTGACGCACTGAGGCTGGGGCCTGACGCAAGCAGAGGTGCCCAGACCTGCCAGTGGCAGGCCTGCCGGCTCGGGACCCTGGCCAACAGGCTCCTCAGCGGACTTGGCTCAGCCCAGGGACTCTGGGCTCTGCCACCAACCCCAAGCATCCCCAGAAGTGGGGAGGCCACACCCCGTGCTGCCTGTTCCATGAGTCCTCCCCACACCTGGCGAGCCCAGGCTCAGAGATGCGCCACAGCCCCAGGGCTGCCCACGTGCCACCTTCTCCCCGCGGTTCCCAGCCTGCTCTTTAAACAGCCGATTTCTGCCTCACATTGTGGAGTTACACATCCTGGGTTCAGAGATGGAAGCCATTAAGAGATTAACTCTGCTTTTCCCTCTGGTCTACCTGCTGAAATATATCCCAACGGCAGGGCTCTGGGCGGTCGACGTGGAGCCGGGAGTTCACCGTCAAAGGGGGGGAAGTCCCCACTGACCCTGCCCTGCCTGTCCCTGACTTGTGGAGGCTTGAAGGGGAAATTCTTGGGGTTTCCAGAATGCCCACCAGTGTTCACAACTCTGATAGCTAATCAACACGCAGGACTGGAGCGGGGAGTGGGGTCCCTCCTGCAGGGCTCTGTCTCCCGCGCCCACTTCACTGGGTCCTTCACAGCTCGGCTTCAAGAGCAGCTCGCCCCGGCTTCCCAGCCACGGCCCTCGGCGTCCTTCATGCGTGCACCTGCTCCTGTCTGAGCCCACCCAACTCAGCAGCAGCACCCCCTGGGACTGGGGGACTTCCCAAACACAAGAGGAGTTCTGTGCACCCCGTGTGTGTGCTGGGTAGAGATCTGTCGGGTGGACGGACGGATGGATGGATGCAAGTGCCTTCGCAGCCAGCAGTGGCCGGACCTGTGCTCTGTGCTAAAGCCCCAAATCCCCAGGGGGTGGATGCGACCGTCAGCCCATTTTACACGTGGGGGACCTGAAGCCCCATTCTGGGGATCAGGGACAGGTCTGACGGCATGTGGCCAGTACTGGTGGAGCTGGGATTAAACTCAGACCTCAGGACCTGGTGTCCTGTTGCCTCTATGGCTCTCCACGGCACTGTGACCACATGACCCGCTGCCGCTGGAGCACGGGTTCGAGGGTAGAGCCGCTACTTTCCTTCCGTCTGGATCTGGGCTGCAGGCACCTTTCCCTCCACAACCCCGGCGGGCGCAGAGCCCAACGCCAGCCCCTCGTCTCCACCATCCTGTTGCATCAGGCCTCTGCGTGGACCTGGAACACCCTCCTGCGCCGCCTGCCCAGGTGCCGCCCTGCTTTCAGCCTCATCCCGCCAGGCCTATCTCCACTCAGCTTCGAGGGATGTGGGTCAGGACGGGTCAGCCTGAGCTGCTTGTGGCCCAGCCCTGCCTCCCCAGCTGAGGGGTACTCACAGGGGCTCCCCCAGGCCCCCATGGTCACAACTCCTGCATGGCACTACCACCACCAGGCAGCTCCTCTTTTCCCTCCAGGAACGTCTCAGCTCCATGACAGCAAGGACCTGTGTGCTGCCCATGCCCCAGGACCCCACACAGAGCCTAGCACCCGAGGCTGCTCAGGAGCCAGCTGAGTGCGTGAGTGGATCACGAAGCCTCTTCCCAGCCCAGCTCCTCATTCCCTGCCTTCCTCCAGCATCTCAGAGGCCCACCTGGTGGGTGCTTTCCTCCCATTTCAGGGGAGGAAGCTGCTATCAGGTGGGCTGCTCAGCCCGTCTTCCTGCCCTGAATCTGTTTCCTGCAAAGGCCACCAGCCACGTTTTTACAAGGGGCGCCCTACTACCGCTGGGGCCTTGGGCCACAGATGGGAGGGTGTGGCACTTACTGAGGACAGGGGGTCTTCTCTTCTCCGCCCCTGGCTGTGCCGGCTGATGAAGGACCGTGCAGACAGCTTGTAGTGGCTCAGCAGGCACGTGATCACCACCACCATCACCATCA
>PVKV010015883.1:32886-52588 GCA_004027835.1 Alouatta palliata
CCGAGACCCTGCACGCCCGAGACCCTGGACGACCGAGACCCTGCACGCCCGAGACCTTGCATGCCCGAGACCCTGCACACCCTCAGACTGCCGAGCTCAGGGCTCAGCCCTTCTGAGCTTTTGCACCCACCTAGGGGGACAAAAGTGCAAACCAGACTCAGGAAAGCCCCTGCCACTCTCCCGACAAGGTCACAGGCGATGCCTGGGGGTGGGGTGCATGCAGGGAAGCAGCTCTCCTGGTGGGGGAGGGGGGAGTGCTGGTTGGGAGAGCGCCTCAAAGGTGTCCTGGGACCCCAACACCCCCTCTGTAGGGACTGACCCGAAAGAGGTAACGGAACAGGCAGGAGGGGCCCTGCTCTCTGCCTCAGAACCTCCTGGAGCTGTTTTTCTAATGCACAGGGTGATGTGACCGGCAGAAAGGGAGCCCTGCACACCAGCTCCTGTCACTGGGCAAAAGCTCAGGCAGACAGTCACAGACGCTTCACCTGTTTTGCGGGCCCAGGGAGGGGCGGTTGGGAGGAGAAGTGGACCCCTGAGTGCAGAGAGAGGAAGTTGGCACCAAGTTTGGGGTTGGAGCTTTGTGGAATTAAGGAGGAGCTACATGTGAACATGTGTACCCCAATCTATGCACACCTGACACTCTTACACACACATCAGTGCCCCAACACACATGCCCCAACACTCCTATACACACATCAATACCTCAACACACATGCCCCAACACTGCTACACACACAACACCCCTACATACACAACACCAACACACACCCAACACCCCCACACAAATAACACCCCAACACATACCCCCAACACTCCGACACACCCAACACTCCTACACACACAACAGCCCTACACACACATCAACAATGACACACACACAACACTCCTACACAAATAACACCCAAAAAATACCTCCCAGCACTCCTCCACACACAACACTCCTGCACACACATCAACAGCAACTCACGCCCAACAACACTCATGCACACAGGTCAACATCCCAACACACACTTCCCAACAGACACAAACAAACACAAATAACACACAAACATAGACACAGCGCACCACACACACCCACTCACATACACGTCTATCCCACAACTCACAAACAACGCCATGCTCTATAGGATGGGGGTGTCAGGACCCTCCTTTTGGTGAAAAGGCCTCAGAAAAACCACATTCCAGATGGCTGCAGATGTTGCAATTCGCATTTTTTAAGGTTGGTTTTTTTTATTTTTCGTTTTTGGTTTGTTTTTCCCCTGGAAGGCGGAAAAACCCTCAAGTGCTGGAATAGGAAGAAGGTTATTTTGATCCTGCCTGAGCCGGGCAGTTTCTGCTGACTCCAGCGGGTCTGTGCCGAAGCGGCCTCGGCAGCTGGCTAAGCTCGGTGCCAGCAGAGCCCCCAGCAATGGGCAAGGCGCCGGGTCCTTTGGAGGTGACGCGGCAGAGTGGGCACCAGCCGCAGAGTCCGGGGCCAAAGCTCCTCCAGCTTCACCCGGCCCAGGACACCCTGGCCAAGGTGTGCAGGAATGTGACTCCCCAGACCCCGGCCGGCATGGAGGTGGGGAGGACTCCCCAGGGCTCCCTGGCACTCACAACCAATCACCCAGGCTCCCCGGGGGCCCGGGTTCAAGCTCAGTGCCACTGATTTGGCTCCTCCTCCTCCCAGGATGGGGGAACCAAAGCTGGAGGAGGGGATGGGTGGTGGGCAGGTGTCAGGTGGGAACTGCAGAAAACAGCCTGCAGTGCAGAGCCGACGCCAGGCGCTCAGGCCGTCCGACGGCCCAGGCAAGCACACTCCAAGCCTGGCAAAGCCAACCGCCTCCTGCCACCAGCCTCGCTTTCCCCAAGGCAGGAAAGAAGGCATCCTAGGTGGGAATGTCACTGTCTGTGAAGCGGCAGGCGCCTCTCCACACAGAAGCACTCCCGCATCTGTGCCCGAGGCCGCCCCTTCTTCCCCCCCAGGTTTTCCAGAACTTCCCAGGGGCGGGACGCTTTATGCATCTACTCAACCGCTCAGTGCCGCTGTCCGCAGGGCGTTATTGAGCCAGCGCTTCTCAGCTGGGGCTGCATCTTACACCCAGGGGACACGTGGCAATGTCCGCAAACACTTTTGGTTGTCACAACTGGGGGGTGCTCCTGGCATTGAGTGGGTGGAGGCCAGGGGCTGTCGTAACCGTCTGCACTGACAGCACCGTTCCCCAGGACGAAGAATATTCGATCCAGTGGGTCGTGCTGTGGGCCGGGCACACCTAAGAAGAGGCTTTTTTTTTTTTGAGATGGAGTTTCACTCTTGTCTCCCAGCCTGGAGTGTAGTGGCACCATCTCGGCTCACTGCAACCTCCACCTCCCAGGTTCAAATGATTCTCCTGCCTCAGCCTTCTGAGTAGCTAAAATTATAGGCATGTGCCACCGAACCCAGCTAATTTTGTATTTTTAGTAGAAATCGGGTTTCTCTATGTTGGTCAGGCTGGTCTCGAACTCCCAACCTCGGGTGATCTACCTGCCTTAGCCTCCCAAAGTGCTGGGATTACAGGTGTGACCTGCTGTGCCCGGCCTAAAACAGGCTTATCATCCCTGTTCCACGGGTGAGGAGACACGGCTCAGAGGGAAAGTGACTCCCTCACCAAGTCCAAGATCCTCAAGCTGGCAGGGTCCTCCCTCTAGGCGGCCGGCCTCTGCACCAGGAGATTCAGTCTGAGCCTAGGCATCCCCATCTCACCCTGGTGGGGCCAGGAGGGAGAGCAGGAACTACCCAAGGGCTTTGGTGAGACTGTCCCAAGCACTGAGAAGGCTGGGGCCCTGCCTGCTGGGAACTCAGGCCCCAAGCCCTGGCTGCCTGTGGGACACCCGAATGTTCCTGGCCAGGACAGACCAGGTTTCAGACCCAGGTCGCTGTGGCCACACCTCCTGTATCCTCAGACGAGGCAGGTCTAGGGCCGGTGCAGCCTGGCCTGATTCTGTAAGGCCCAGGTCCGTCTGTTAGCGCTCAGGATAAAGCCGCATTCAGGGGACACACAGGGCTGGCTTTGTGCAACGCCCACGCCCCCCACACCCCCGGGGCCTGCAATTCCCTGCCCCCCAACCCTGTGCACTCTTCACCCCAGTCCCCCCCTCCCCAGCTGTCTCCAGGGGCCCTGCCCACACCAGCCCTGGAGGGAGGGAGGTGTGTGGCTGTCTTTGTCTGTGTCCGGGGCCCTGACAGCCCGCAGGACCCAGCAGCGAGACAGTAGCTGAGGCTGCAGGGCCGGCGGGACACAGGGCAAAGGAGGAGGCCCCTGTAGACTGAAGGCGTGTGGACAAACCCTCACGGCTCTCCCGGCCCCGACAGGCTCGGCCCCAGGGGCAGGAGGATCTGACTTCTGGATGCCTGTGTCCACAGAGAGAGAAAATCGCTCCCAGAAACGAGCACCAGGCTCAGTAGGACATAAAAGCGTCACCCTCGTCCCTGGGCCACCAACCTCCACTGAGTCACAGGCCCAGGAAAATTCACATAGAGGAGTGGTGGGGGGAAACTCTCCAGAAAAGAGAAACTACAACTGACTGCTGGCTAGACTTCGTGAGCCAAGGGCCTGGTCCGGGCTTAGGGAGAGGGAGATTGGCAAGGGTTCCCAGGACTACAGCTCAGGGGCACCCTGGAGAGGGCCGGGGCGGTGGCAGGGAGGCTCAGTGGCTGGCTCAGCAGGTCCGGATCCCGGCCTGGCTCTGGGGGGCCCTCTCTGAGTCCATGGCAGTCTCCCTGTGTCAGCGGGGGGACTGTGCAGCAGCATGTGTGTGTGTGGAGGGGGCGGCGTGTGTTCAGTGCGCAGTGCTCCCTGGAGGTGGACCCAGATGCACGGGATGCTCCCTTCTGTCCTGGCTTCACCAAAACAAGGGCGGCCCAAACCCATTCACCCTCAAAGAGACACTGACCTGCTCCGGAATCGCAGAGGGAGTATATAACAGAAGACCTGGAGGGCTCCCTATAAGGTGGGCACTGGGGCTTTTGGTGCAGGGCACAGAGGGAAAGGCAGAGGAGGGCACAGGCAGAGGGTGCAGGTGAGCAGAGGCTGGAAGCCCGACCCTCCTGGATGCCCCTGGACATGCCCATACATGGAAGTGTTGAGGGGGGGCAGGAGAGGCACCCCAGCCAGCAGCTGGGTCACCCCCACCCATCAGGAAGGGAACACCCTGGGCTGAGTATTCTAGCCAAGGAGGTCCTGAGATCTCCATCCAAGCCCTACCAGCCAGGATGCTGTACCTGAGGAAGGCTAGTCAGGCACAGCAGCATCGGGGCCCATGACCACGCCCAGCGAAGACCACCCTTGGCCATGGGGTGAGGGGGCACTCTCCCATGCACCTTCACACCCATGGTGCTGCTTCCAGGGGACACAGCTTTAGGGACACGAACGCATTTCTCTGGGAAGTGGACCGTGCGAGCACCCGCTGGTGAGGTCAGCTGCAAACTGGAGACCCAAGGGCATGTGCACTGACGATCCCTGGCCCCCGTCGTGTTCCCACCTGGCATCACAGGAGCGGGGCTGTGGGCAGCCATCCTCTCCATAGTCCTGGTCCCAGGACCCACCTGTCCTGGGGCAGCCACGCCCTGACACTGTCTGCTTCTTCGGCCACACCCCCCCGGGATGCCTGAGCCTCAGCACGCAGGCCTGTACCGCTCACTCCGGGGCCCACTGCAGCCCTTCATCAAGCTTGGGCTCCCTCCCTCACTAAGTCCACATGTCCCTCTGGGCAGACACTGTGAATCCACCAGCAAAGACCCCTTGGGAGAGAGAAGGGGGCCTCCCCAAAAGGGCCTTGGAGTAAGTTCAAAACATGATGTGTGCATGAAGCGGCATGGATACAGACACGGCTCTCCACCCATGCGGCTCACAGAATCCTCTTGTGCGCTTGTATTTGTTCCAAGGAGCGCGGGGAGGCTGGTGGGGCCCATTCCCAGTCGCAGCTCGAGAGGGGGACTCTCAGGATCAGATGCCTCGTGGGCAAGGAAAGAAACCCCAGCAGGACAGCCAACGAGAGGCGGAAGGAGAGGCGGCCCGGCACGCCTAAATCCCTCCCTCTCTCCAGAGGACCTCCGAGCCGGCTGTGAAGCTGTGGTCCTTTACAGCTGGAACCTCATGCAAAAGTTTTAAAAGGGCCAAGCAGACCACACGCAAGGCATCCGCGGGGCGATGAGTTGGGCTCTAGGTCATTCAGTGACTACTGGCAGATATGGAGCCACATCAATCCTGCCTCGGTTTCCCTAATCTGACAGACTGCCCCTTTACCAAGGCATGGGGCAAAGACATCCCAGGTCAAACGCCCAGTATGACAGCTGCAGGGTGGGTCCTACCCGTCCCTGACCTAGGCTCCACTCTGTCGTGACCACAGGACTCACTGCCAAGCAGTTACAGATCACAAGGCCCGGAGCAGGAGAGGGCAGGTGGTCGGGTCCACACCCACACTCACTGTAGTTACTGTAAGTACTGTCATGACCCAGGCCCACTGAGCTGAGCCTCCCCAACTTAGGTGCCACTGCCATGCCCATTTTGCAGATGGAGAAACTGAGGCTGAGGGCGAAGTGGCACCAGATGATGCACCCAGGAGCAGGGCTGAGTCTTGAACCCAGAGCCGCCATTTAGGAACTCTAAAGGGGGAAGGGCTTCATTCCCCTGCTAAGTTTTCCCAGCTCCCCCACGGCGTGAGTCCGCCCGCCCCCTGCCCCGGGAATCCGAGGTTGTGGTTCTCATGTCCTGGTCCTGTCCTCATGCACCGGTTGTCTGTGTGACGCTCGCTGGGCGTCTCTACCCCTGCAAGCCCGAATTACCTCATCTGTAAGAAAAGAACCGACCGGGGGCAGGGGTGGAATACTGGATGCGAGAGCTCAGAACGGGGCAGAACACGGCACACTCAGCTGCCACGACTGTCACAACTACCGACACTCCTCTGGAGACAAAAAGGATCCTCCATCCCACGATGCTCCCCGGAAATGCTGAGGTTTGCTGGGTTGCAGAGTACAAGTCTGCTCAGCCCGGCGTTTCCTGACGGGCTTCTGTCCCCAAGGTGGAAGGCTGGAGCTCGAGCTAGTCCCAAAAGGTCACCCACGATGGTGGCTGGACCCAAGGCCCCCAGGGAGCTAACAGGTGCTGGACGCCATTCCAAGGGCCCGCAGTGCCCACAGAAGCCACTGGGAAGGAAACATCCCCTCGCTCTCCTTCTGCTCTGGGCATCAAGCCTGTGCTCATGACGTGGAGGGCCAGGGGGCTCCTGCCATTTTTCTTCGTAATTTTCCCCTTGGGGAGGGTGATGAGTGCAGCAGGCTCTCAGGGGTGACCAAGCCCATTTTCCACACACAAAATAAGGTCACTCTAATTTAATTTAGTGTCCTCTTTTCTGTGAATAATTTCACATTCACAGGTTCATTCGCCTCACTGCAGAGGGCCCATCCTCCTTCCTTCAGCAGTCTCCTCCAGAGATAGGTGCAGTCCCTCTGGGGGCGCGGGGGCAGCTCTGTCCCTGTCCCGGCTTGCCCTACCCTGGCAAGAGAGGAACCATGAGCTGGCAGCTCCCTAGATACCAGGCAGGGAGGCTGAACCCTTTACACACATCATCTGATTGGATTCTCACGACATTCTTGGAGGTCAGCACTCACAGGACTCCCACTTTGCAGAGGAGGAGACTGAGGCTGGAAGAGGTGAGGCGGCTGCCAAGGACCACACAGTCCAGGGCTCAGATCCAAGTTCCTCTGACCCCAAAGCCAGAGCGTTCGAGGGTTTTAGGACCCACTGCCCCAGCCCCAGCAGTCCTGAGTGTGATTATCGCAGAATGTCAGAAACAGCGGGAGATCAAGATGGGTGCTGGGGCTTGTGTTGAATGTGACTGATCTTCGGGGTCAATAAAAACTGTCTGGAGTGTTGCCCCCAGTGTGGCCCCTGAAGCTGGTATTTATGGCCTGTGGTGCCCACCTCCCCACCAGCGCAGAGGAAATCCGGATGGTGAGGAAGGAACCAGGTGCCAGGAGGTCTGGGCACCTCCCATGGCATCACGTGGACACTGACAGCTGCCCTCTCCTTGGCCACTTCCAGTGTGCCAAGCCCACCTCCACGAAAGACTTCACCCTGTCTCTGAATTTTTCATGACAAGCCCCGAGGGGTGGCATTGGCCCCAGTCACAGGCCAGGGGACAGGCCAGGCAGGAAAACCCCCACGTCCCAGCTTCCAAGTCCTTCGCCTTCTCTCTCTGGGATCCCTTGGTGGAGGGACCGCCTGTGGACCCTCTCTCACAAAACAGAGTCAAAGAGACACAGGTTAAAAAAGGAAGCCAGTCATATAGAAACAGTTCTCAAACTCTGAAGCAGATTTGTGACACAGGAATGATACTCAGGGTGGCATGTGTGCGACAGAAATTATCGCAT
The DNA here is from genome assembly GCA_004027835.1 of Alouatta palliata. Lineage (NCBI taxonomy): Eukaryota > Metazoa > Chordata > Mammalia > Primates > Atelidae > Alouatta > Alouatta palliata. Next base: position 40,277 of record PVKV010015883.1, read on the forward strand.
TAAATGACCTTGCAGTGGACACCACAGAGTCCAGAGCTGGGAGGCCTGTAAGGGACCCGGGCCTGTGGAATGAAGACACCTCCTGTGGTGTCTTCAGTGCAGCCAGGTGACGATGGTCAAGTGCCTGCATTTGGGATCCAAGGGAACCCCCCTTCTCAGTTAGAGCTGAGGTAAGGCAAAGGCACAATTCTTTCCAAGTCCAAGTTTCTGGACCTCTGTTCTTGGGGCAGAGCCTGGACCTGAACTGAGGGCAGAGCAGGGGCCTCGGGGTTCGGATTCCTGTGTGGATGCTTCTCGGCTGTAAATGGGGAGAGGGTCGCTGGAGAATTTGTTAATGTGCAGGAAGAACCACGCAGCCCATGGGAGCACTGGAGGGGGTGCTCTGGTGACGGTGACGGAGTTTCTCAGAAATAGCGGGGATGATAACAGGGTGCTGAGGCTCATTTCTCTCTCCTCAGCGGGGGAGCTGGGGGCAGAGTCCACCTGGCTCCTGCCTGCCCCACGGAGGTTTCCAGACCAGACGACCCCCCTCCACCGCCCCCAAGAGTCTGTCCCAGGGGAGAGGCAGCTGGCGTCCTTCCTGGTTAACAAGCAGCCCGTGCACGCGGCCCTGTCTGGCCTCCTGGCCGCACACCGAGGAATTAGGAATTGGCACTGTCTGAAATTTATGAAAATCTAATCTTGTTAGGTCTGCCTGGATGAGACCTGCCTGGCGGGGCCTCATTGTCATTCCGCAGAGCCCCAGCGGGCCTGGGGTTCCAGCCACTTCATTTACTGCCCCCACCTCCCACCCCCCCACTACATTTGAATAGGAACCCAGCTCCCCGCCCTCCCATTCCAGCCCTCCAAATTTTAAGTATAATCAAACCAGCCGTCAAAAGAATAACTTTCTGATCGCTCTTGGTGCCATTTCAAACACCCCCGACGGCACGTCTATTTCTTAGGGTAAGACCTTTTATGGGTAAAAAAAAAAACGTGCTCTTTCTCTTGAGGTTTGGGGGATGGGTGGCAAATCTAGGCCGGTTTTCTCATTTTTAAAACCAGACTGCACTGCTTTCAGAGTGCTTGCTTTGTGGCAAGCACATGGCTGAGTGCCTGGCACTTGGACAGGTGACCCTGGGACACTGTCCCACGTCGGGGAAGCACACTGAGAGGGGACAAGTTACATGGTCAGCGAGGGTGGGGACTGGGGCCCACATCAGGGCCTGAGTTGACTTCCTGCCCTGCTGTTCTTGGTAGAATCTTAGGCTGGAGGTTAAGAGCATACAGCTTGCACCCAGTGGCCCTGCCTTGACATTTGCTGTGACCTTAAGTAAATCTCCCGGTACCCTGATCTGGGAAGAAAATGGAGAGATAACTAAGTCCCCTGTTCACAAGGTTGTAGCAAGAACTACTGAGTCAACTTCTCAGATGGGACCTCTTGAGTCAAGAACTCCAAGCCCTGGGCTGGGCTCCTCCTACACCTGTCCCCTCTCCCCACAGGACATCCAAACCCACAGTAGGTGGTAAGGTTCCCTTAAGCGGCCCCGGTCCAGCACCATCACTTATGGACAGTGTAAGCTGGAGCGCCTCTGCAGTGAAACAGCAGCCTCGGGACATTTGCAGGTGTGAACTTTTGCTCCAGTATACCGATGGCTGGGTGCTGATCACCCATTTCCAGTTCCCCTAGGCTCCTCCCCCATGTGCTCTGTTCTAGCCACCTGTTTTTTGTTCTGTAAAAGCACCAAGCATGACCCACTTCAGGACCCTGGCATGTGCTGCTCCTGCCTGGAATGATCTTTCCTCAATATGCACATGGTTTGTTCCCTTCATTGCCTTGATCCCGGCCCCCACGTCCCCGTCTCGAACTAAAACAGCCCTCTGCCCTCCAGCCTCCAGGACCCCCAACCCTGTACCTGCTTTACTGATCTCTGCAGCCCTGATCTGGAAGCTGTATTTGACCCACCCAACACCACACGCCCTGCCTCTCCCCTCTGGAATATCAGTGCCCCAGAGCGGACTCATTCTCCGAAGTGTCCTCAGCACCTAGAATGGTGCCTTCCTCAAGGCAAGCATGCAATGACTACATTGAATAAAGAAGCACGGTTATTCTTTATGTTTCTTTTGAGGCGGAGTCTCACTCTGTCACCCAGGCTGGAGTGCAGCGGCGCGATCTCGACTCACTACAACCTCCACCTCCCAGTCAAGCGATTCTTGTGCCTCAGCCTCCCAAGTAGCTGGAACTACAGGTGCCCACCACCATGCCCAGTTAATTTTTGTATTTTTAGTAAAGATGGGGTTTCACCTTGTTGGCCAGGCTGGTCTTGAACTCCTGACCTCAAGGGATCCACCCGCCTCAGCCTCCAAAAATGCTGAGATTACAGGCGTGAGCCACCACACCTGGCAGAAGCACATTTATTCTGGTGTACACAGGTGCGGGTGCAAGAAGGCCCCCTGCAGGTCTGCACAAAAGGTCACAATCAACTGAGAACCCCTGAAATGTCCCTGGCAGGGCTGGCACCACTCCGAGGCACAGCCACCGGTCCATCTGTGTCCTCACAGGATGAGCCCAAACTGGGCTAAAAAAGAACAACGAATATATTTTTATCAACAGGTGAAATCCTCTGATGCACACCTGTATTTATGAGTGTCTCTCTGCGTCTGCTTAGACCAGGGACCAGAAGGGCACACGTGAAACTGCCAGCTGTGGGTCCCTCAAGAAGGGACCACAGACAGCAGGGATGTCCCCTTCCGTGTAACGCACTTCTGCAATCTCAGCACTCTGGGGTGCATACAATTAGATTTATAGTAAAAGAGGAAAAAAAAGAAGCATCTGTCAGTATCCAAAACAGACAACTGCTCCCGTAATGAGGTTTCCCAGGTGGTCTCTGCGAGGTGCTGTCACCTGGGCTGATGAGGGCTGCTGCGGGAGAGGCTCGGAATCAGGGTGGGATGCCAGACAGCCTCTGCCTGGCCCTAGGAGCAGATACTGAACTTGGAATGGGTGGGGCTGGGAGGGGCACCTGACCAGCCCTCCCCCTGCCGCCGGCTAGGGCCCCCAAGGTGACATCCAGGCACCAGTCATCCAGGTTCCCCGGGCCTTCCCTCTCCCAGCCTGGAGGTAGGGGTGGTGTGGGGTGGCAGTACATGGATCCAGGCATACAGACTGCCCTGTCACACCCAATGGTCTATTGTCTCTCCTTAGCTGGGCCACTCCAGGGAGAAAGGTGTCCTCTCTGGGCCTCCGTAATGCAGCCAGCAAATGTGATGGCAGATGGTGGTTCTGAGGGCGCTGTCTCACTACCCTGCCTCAAGCCCCAGGATCCACACTCATGCATGCTGTCTAGAGGCTACTTCCATCTTTCCCTCCCTCACCTGGCCGACTCACCACAGCCTTTCCTCCACCCCTCAACCCTCCCTCCCTCCTGGGTGCCAGGATGGAGACTGACATGCCTGGCCTGCCTCCAACCTCAGGTCACATGTGCACCTGCACTTCCCTGTTGGGCTTGGTCCTCTCCCTCCAGGCTCCCACACTAACTCCCACTCGGCACCCCGCCCTCTGGCCTGAGCCTCTCAGGACAGTTGTGCCTGACTCAGCATTGTACTCCGTCCCCAGCCAGCACAGACCCAAGAGAGATTCAGAGAGCAAGGAACAGCACATGCCTGGCCTGTGTGTGCTTCTCTGTTAACTAGTACCTTGTGCTAGTTTGCCACTCAGGTTAGGGGTGAGCTTTTTTTTTTTTTTTTTTTGAGATGGAGTTTTGCCCAGGCTGGACTGCAATGACACAATATCAGCTCACTGCAACCTCCACCTCCCAGGTTCATGCGATTCTCCTGCCTCAGCCTCCCGAGTAGCTGGGATTACAGGCATGTGCCACCACGCCCAGTTAATTTTGTATTTTTGGTAGAGACAGGGTTTCTTCTCCACATTGGTCAGGCTGGTCTCGAACTCCCAACCTGAAGTGATCCACCTGCCTTGGCCTCCCAAAGTGCTGGGATTATAGGCGTGAGCCACCGTGCCTGGCCAAGCTGCTTTTTATACCACCCAGGGAGAACTGGGCAGAACCCCCTTCATTTCTGAGGCTTCGGGAGTTCCTAAGCAACACAGAGACACACGTTCTTCCCCTGTCACTCCCCAACCCCCAACCAGTGTCCCCAGTCATCTTGCAGGAGGCGGACCCGGAGGAGGTTGCAGCTGCGGCGTGAGTGAGCCCTGGGTCTGAAAGTGTGTTCGTGGAACAGGAAAGTAAACGACCTCTAGAATCATTTTAGAACCTGATGATTTCAGAATACTCCTTCAATAAGAAAAGACAAAGCCGTGCTTTTTATCTTTCTTGCTATGATCAAATGGAAAGAACTAATGGAATTTTTGTTTCTATTGTCACTGACATTGAGCACCTTTAAACATCCAGTGTCAGCAAAGTATCAATCACTGTTTGAGTTATTGGCAGAATGAAGTGAATTCACGGAGAGCGAGCAGCCTCTGTTAACGGACGCATTGGAAGTGCATAACACGCGAACGTTATTTAAAATAAACCAAATGCGTTTATTAATTGAGGAGAGCGGAGGACAAATGGGGACTGGGTGGGTGTGGGTGAGGCAGTCTGTGGTGCTAATGGCCACAGTCTTCTTGGAGGACACTGAGCAGTGCTTGTCAACGTTATACATGCACTTGACCTTTCAACCCAGCAAGTTCAACTTCCAGAATCACATATAATGGAAAAATTCACAGCCCAAAACATACATATAGATATACACAAAACACACACACACACACATCCTCGCTCATATATATATATATATATATATAAATGAGAATATAATTGCACGGGTTTTTTTTTTTTTTTTAGACGGAGTCTCACTCTGTTGCTAGGCTAGAGTGCAGTGGCATGATCTTGGCTCACTGCAAACTCTGCCACCCGGGTCCAAGTGATTATCCTGCCTTAGCCTCTGAGTAGCTGGGACTATAGGTGTGCACCACCACACCCAACAAATTTTTGTATTTTTAGTAGAGATGGGGTTTCATCATGTTGACCAGGATGGTCTCGATCTCTTGACCTCGTGATCCTCCCGCGTTGGCCTCCCAGAGTGCTGGGATTATAGGCATGAGCCACCATGCCCAACCGGCGTGTTTTTTAAATGAACAACTAGAGACCATCTAAATGTCACCAAACACACCTCGATACGTCACATAATGGGATAATGAGGCCATTAAAACAGACGACATAAATCTACGCTCAACTCTGAGCAGGGGACACTGAGCCCGGAGCTAGGTCATCTCTACTGTGGGGCCATCCCACGTAGTTGGGTGTTCAGCGGCAACCCTGGACTCTGCCCACTAGAGGCCAGAAGCACCATCACCTCCCCGTGCGACACTCAAATGTGTCTGCAGACATTGCCCAGTGTCCCCTGCGGGGCAAGTCACCCCTGGCTGAGGACTGCTTGGTCCACCATCCAGCTCCCGGGAATTGAAACCAATTCAGTCTGACAACGGATGGATGTTAGCAATTATTGTGGGGTAGAAACAATGAAACTGGAACAGTAAATAAAACATGGATCCGTTTTTATAGCAAATGCGAGAATTAAAAATTAAATTGTTCATGATGGCTACTTCTAGATGAGGGGGGCTACCCCTTTTACTTTTTTTGTATTCATAAATTGTTTGCAGTTTTAGCACAGACATGACAATTTTAATTTTTAAAATCTTAATAACATACCCAAAAGACGCGCCCGTGCACGTGTGTGCCCGCATGCGCTCACATGTGTGTTTCCAAGCGCCGGCCGACAGTGACGCACGAATGCCCTCGCCACTCGGCAAGCACCTCGTGCTCCTTGGTAACCAGCAGATGTTTCTCTCAATTACTGATTTTCAAGAGCCTGGTGTTTCCTGACATGAGCCAGGACGGCGGGCGGAGGCGCCCGGGGGAGGGGAAGTGAACCGGGGCTCCGTTTCCAAGCCTCTTGGACAAAAAGCGAGGCCCTGAATCGGGCGGCACAATGCAGCCGGTATTTAGCCGCTTCTCAATAGTGCCTCATTCAGTCCCCGGGGCCTCATTGATGCCCGCCGCGTGCTGGAGAGCCTCTAAGGGTCAGCCGGCGACGGGCACCGTCTGGAGGGGTCTCAGCGCTAACCAGGGGTGGCTCTGCCTTTCAGGAGCAAGAGGGGCCCAGCTATTCTTGTTCTCCCCTGGGGGAGAGGCAGGGAGGTGGGCGGATGGAAAAGGTTGGACGTCAGAGAGGCTGCAGGAAGCGATGAGGGTCTCGACAGGCCCCTTGCACCATTGGGCTTCCAGGAGTTGAATCCAATTCAGTAAATACTCAGAGGGGAGTAGCTTAGTGGTTAGCAGGAGCCCTGGCGCTGGCCTGCCTACATCCAACCCCCAGCTCTCACCATGGCCAAACATGGGACATCAGGAAGTCATTCATTCATTCTCTGTGCCTCAGTTTCCACATCTGGAAAGGTGGAATACCACTAGCACCCACTGCATGAGTTGCCGTGTGGATGCATCAGAGTGAATAGCCGCTAAGTGCAATGAACAGCACCTGGTGCATACTTAGGTGGGCAGTAAGTATCAGCTGCCAGTAAGAGGGCTGCTTGCTGGGTCCAACATGCCAGCTCTCCTGGGCCCCTCACCCTGACTTTATCACCAATTGCCCCTGACCGTGGTCCATGCCTTTCAGCTGCCAGCACCCTGGCCACCCTGTTAGCAAAAGCCAGGGTGCTTTCCCGGCATCATATCTTTGCCCAGCCTGGCACACCTGCCTGGGGTGCCTGCCCACCTTGTGCTGCCCATTCTTGGTGGCCTGCACCTACCCGATTTCCAATGGCCCAGCCCCTGCAACCACTTCCTTCTCTGGCTGTCTCTGGCAGTTTTAAACTCTCCCATGTGGTGGTTAATTTTGTAAATACCACCCAAGACATCTGCTATGACTTCTAAGAAAATGTCTAAGTCATGACTTAGCCTTTCCTCGGTCTATGTCTTGCTGCCATCGTTGGTCTGGCCACTCTGTCAGATGAATCACCTCATTCTGCAGCCTCCTCAAAGCTGGCACGAGCCTGGCACGCAGGAGCCCTTCGGTCCGGCCTCTAACTGGCAGACTCCTCTTTAACCCTCAAAGCCCAGGCCTGTTCGCCCGAGAACTGCCACATCCTGCATAGTAGTAGTAACTACCGTAGTGTCAAGCACAGTGTCCAGCTACCGTAGTGTCCAGCTACAGGGAACAGAGTGTCCCATCATGAATGTCCTTTCACCAGTGTCCCTGACACCTGGTCCACAGGCAGCAAAGAGATCCACAGCCAGTCAACACACAATCAACCAAGTGATGTCCAGAGCAGTACAGGGGCTCAAGGTGTGAGCCTGGCTGTGGCACACACCTGCACCCCAGGTGGACCCTGCTACCTGCTACCTGAGTGCTACCCTCCCCTCTCTGGGCTTGTTTTCTCACCTTCAGCCCTCATGAGCAAATGAGGCCTCACTCATGCAACTGACACAACAGTTCCATCGTAAATGCCTCTCCCAAAGCCCAGCAAGTGGCAGCCACTATTGGGTTGCTGCTAACAGTAACATTACAGAGATGGCCATTTCCACCTTCCTTCGTGAACCCTCTGTTTGGAGCAGAAAGCAAAGGACCTTGTGCTACAGACCTCTGTGCCCTCCAACATCATATGTTGAAGCCCTGACCCCTGGTGTGGCTGCATTTGAATTACTGTCTCTAAGGAAGTAATTAAGGTTAAAAGAGGTCATAAGGGTGGGGCCCTGATCCAACAGGATTAGTGACCTGATAAGAAGAAACAGCAGAGAGCTTCTTCTCTCCCCACTCCCTCCATGTGCTGGCCCTAAGGAAAGGCCAGGTGAGGACGCAGCCAGGAGGTGGCCATCTAAAGCCACAAAGCAGCCCTCACCAGAACCTACACTTGCTGGTCCCTTGATCTGGGACTTCTCGGCCTCCAGAGCTGCAGGAAAACAAATGTCTATTGTCTAAGCCATACAGTCCAGGGTTCTTTTATTACAGTGGCCTGAGCAGAATAATATACCTTGTGTAGACAGACAGAGGGGGCTGAATGAAGGGAAATGAGCTGCAAGGTGTGGAGGCAGGACCCCTGCCCTGGACGATGGACCTGCAGAATCCCAGCTGCACCCCTTTGGGACAGAATATCAGCAACCTGCCCTCTGTCTCCATGCAGGGACGCCCGGGGGGTGTCTGATTTTATTTTCCATGAAAGACATTTTCTTCTGTCATCTAAATCTATCCTCGGGGCTTTCCCTATTCACTCACTGCGGCAGCGCATAGATTTATCGTGCCCCTGCTACATGCCAGGCCCTGCACAAGTGCTGAGAATTCACAACGACTGAGGCCAGGCCCCGGGAGCTGGGGCACGCAAATCCTACTATGATCTGCCCTCTTTGGGGCAAAGCAATTTGAACCTGTACCCGAGAAGTCAGACTGGACTTATATCTGGACAGATGAATGTGGACACACGAGGAATGGCTTGGAATCTTCTAAAGCCGTTCTGACCACAGTGAACCTGCAGTTAGGTACCCTGACCTCCTGCTGTGCTTCATGCACCGTATGAAGGGGTTTCCCTTATCTCATTTAATTTTCTCAGCAGCTTCCCAGGAAGTACGCTTGTCTTATTATCATCCCGTTTTCAGGATAAGGAATCTGAGGATCAGGGAGGTGCAATAATGTGTCCCCCAGAAAAGTCACAAAAGTTCAGGTGGCAGGGCCAGACTTTCCCTGCATCTGGGACACAGAGCCTGGTGCTGTGACCATCATTCTGCCTAGTCACAAGAGTGGACAGCAAACTCAAAACAAAGCACCCACCCCAAAAAGCAGCCTCCAGCAGCCCCGACCCCTCCACCGATAGTGATACCCTCACCTCCTCCGACCCCTTGGAAGCAGCAAACGGCAAAGACCTGAGTCCATCACAAGCCCGACCGAGCAGGAAGGTCACTGCCATCGTGACCCGTGTCACGATGCCAACTTGCTGAACCTGGCCTGGCGGCTGGCTCATCACCTTCATATGAGGATCAGAGGCCCTGGAAGGCCCCTGGGCCACAGGTGAGGCATTCCTTGCTACGAGTGTTTTCCAATTTTGGGAGGGAGGTTCTAGGAAATGCTGCCGGCTACACTGACAGTTGACCGCTGAAGGGACCACTGAGCCTGGCCGCAGCCTGAGGAGGGGAGGGGCTCAGGTGGGAAGGGAGATCTCACTAGAGAGGGGACTCTGGGGCAGCAAACGTGTGTCAGAGGACATCAGTGTATCCGCCTCCCACCTTTGATTGTTTGAGATGTGTCCTTCCCTCTGAGGCATCTGTCTGTCTGTCTCCAGTGTGTGACTGTTTGGGGTCTAAATCCGTTGAATCTTTCCCTGAGTCTCCATCTGTATGAGTCTCTTTCTCTTTCCTTTTCAGGCAACACGAAAAACAGATTCCAAGAAGGAAGTTCTAAGCCTCCCAGACACCAGCCGCCTCTCCCTGTCCCCGCCCCACGGGCGAGGCTATTCCAGCCCCTGCTATCACTTCCTTTTGAAGCAGCATCTTCCAGAAGCAGAAAATCCCAAATTCTGGAAAGACGCGGTTCTGACCAACTGTTCTGCGAAGGGAGCAGGGGAAGCTTCTGGAGGTGTCTTTTCTCTAAGCATTGAGATGGGGACACAGTAAAACCGTGGAAGGCAGGCGGCCCAGGTCTGGATTAGAATCCAGAGGCAGTCACTTCCTGTATGTGTGGTGTGTGCAGTGACCTGGCCCTCTGCCTCGCTTCTTTATAGTAAGGCACTAATCAACAACAGTACCAGCCTCACAGGACTGCTTAAGGGTGAACTGAACAGCAACATAGGCGCTAGCTCTCTGAACACTAGCCAGTACACAGCAAGTGCATAATAAATGGTGACCATCATTACATGGCAATGCAGGTGTCCTCGCCTGACTGGGCGAGCATGGTGAATGCATCAAAGATGTCAGGTGCACGTTTATTAACGAGCTGGAGTGACTGATATTGAGCAGGTAAATTCAATTTATAGAATCACGACTGGCACGGAGACAAGAAGAAACAGAAACGGTGAGAAAACTCCAGAAACAAGAAAAATTCATCAGAAGACCTGGGTGGGAGCTCGTGGTCCAGCTGCAGAGGCTCAAGGGGCTGACTGGCTAAGGATCGGCTCTCCTGCCTGCGAGGGGCGGAGCTCCGGGACAGCCACTCCTAGCTGGGTCCCTCCATGGGGAGATGCCTCCCTCCATTGCTGAGCAACCACAGGAGGAAGAGAGGAAACCTGGGGGCTCATCCCTTAAGAGCAGAAGGTTTGTCCACGTGGTCTCCTTGTCTCCCTACATCCTCCTTTGCAAACATACCCCCAGTCTATTCTGCAACCTGCAGCCAGAGCAATGTTTAAAAAAAATCCAGTCTCGGTCGGGTGCGGTGGCTCACGTCTGCAATCCCAGCACTTTGGGAGGCCAAGGCAGGCGGATGACTTGAGGTGAGGAGTTTGACACCAGCCTGGCCAACATGGCAAAACCCTGTCTCTACCAAAAATACAAAATATTGCAGGGCTACATGGTAGGTGCCTGTATCCCAGCTACTTGGGAGGCTGAGGCAGGAGAATCTCTTGAACCTTGAAGGTTCTTGAAGGAGGTGGAGGTTGCAGTGAGCTGAGATCGCGCCACTGCACTCCAGCCTGGACAACAGAGCAGGACTTCGTCTCAAAAACAAAAACAAAACCAAAACAAAATCAGTCTCTGACTTCCTGCACCATGCACAGGTTAACACCCTGCGAGGCTCACCCGGCATCACCACCGTGCCTCCCATCTCCTTCCTCGTTCACCACGTGCCAGCTAGCCTGATCTTTTGCCTGCTCTCACCCCAAGGCCTTTGCACATACGGTTTTGTCTGTGGGAAGACTTTCCCTGGGTCTGTCATCCCAAATGCACTCTCACCTCTTCTCTCACTCTGCATCACCTGGTGCCTGTTTTGGTCACGAGGAGCAGTGACCAGGAGCATGTGTGATCAGGAGCATGGGTCATCCTGGCTGTGGGAGCAGGTGTGTGTCTCCGCTTCCTTGTCTGTACCATGGAATGAATGATGGCCCCGTCTCGTTGGATGTTCGAGGATCGTAAAGAACCCAGGAAGCACCTGGCGTGTAGGAAGCACAGAGTGCATGTTGGCCGCTATGAGAAACAGCTTGTTTAGAAGTGCTTACTCCTTCATTGTCAAGTGCACCTCACCAGCAAGAAAGCGCCTCGATGACCCTTATTTATCCTGGCACTGTACCTATGAGGGCTGACACCAAACCCAACACAGTAAGTGGCCCTCGATTAATATGTGAAGGAGGAAGAAATCCACGCGCAGTGTCCATTCCCCAGCACTCACATCTCTCCACCAAAGCCAGAGACCAGAGGAGGGCGTGGAGGTGAACCGAAACTGAAAGATCTTTCAAAAACTAAACCTGCAGCTACTATCCGACTCAGCAACTGCACTCCCGGGCATTTATTCCAGAGAAACGAAGACTTAATGTTCACACAAAAACCTGTGCATGAGTGTTCACAGCAGCTTTACTTTTCATAGCGAAAACAAAACAAAACTGGAAGCAATCCAGATGTCCCTCAACAGGGGACTGCTTAAACTAACCACGGTGCATTCCTACCTTGGAATACTACACAGCAACAAGGAGGAATGAACTACTGATACCTACGGCGACCTGGAGACATCTTTAGGGAGTTACGGTAAGTGAAAAAAGCCAATCTCAAAAGGCTACATGGTGTATGACTCCATTTCTATAACACACTTGAGATGACAGTATTATAAAAATGGAGAACAGATGAGTGGTTTCATGGGTAGACTGAGAGTTTCTTGTGATGAGACTGTTGTGTCTTGACTGGCGGTTACACCAATCTAGGCATGCGTTGAAACTGCATTGAATGAAACACACACACACTCGAATGAGTGCGTGTAAAACTGGGGAAATGTGAATAAAGCTGATGGTTTGTGACAAACGTCAACGTTGGCTTTGGCACTTACACACTTATGTAAGACAGTACCATTGCGGGGAAGCTGGAAGACGTCTACGTAGCACCTCTCCACATTATTTTTTTACAACCGAATGCTAACAAACGATTATCTCAAAATAAAAAGTTTTCTGAGGCCGGGCGTGGTGGCTCACGCCTGTAATCCCAGCACTTTGGGAGGCCGAGGCGGGTGGATCACGAGGTCAAGAGATCGAGACCATCCTGGTCAACATGGTGAAACCCCGTCTCTACTAAAAATACAAAAATTAGCTGGGCATGGTGGCACGTGCCTGTAGTCCCAGCTACTCGGGAGGCTGAGGCAGGAGAATTG
>PVKV010015884.1:0-52496 GCA_004027835.1 Alouatta palliata
GGTCCACACACACACACACAGGTATGTTTACTTCTTGAGAGATGAAATATATTAATGACGGTCCACACACACACACACAGGTATGTTTACTTCTTGAGAGATGAAATATATTAATGACGGTCCACATACACACACACAGGTATGTTTACTTCTTGAGAGATGAAATATATTAATGACGGTCCACACACACACACAGGTATGTTTACTTCTTGAGAGATGAAATATATTAATGATGGTCCACACACACACACAGGTATGTTTACTTCAAAGACAATCTACCACTCTGTGAGCTGTGCGATCACTAGGACTGGCTCTGTTCTCCTACAGAACCCTAGGCAGGTGGCACTGGACTTGGCATTGAGACTGCAAGGAAACAGTTGTTAAAGTTAATTGGAAAGGAAGTAACAGAGGCTTGGTCAAACAGAAATTAACATTGTGTGTGTGTGTGAGAGAGAAGCTACCAGTTTTTCTCTGGTATTTGAATAGTAAATCAGCTGTCTCAGAACAGATTTTTTAATGTTTGTCACTTGAATTAATGTCCCTTTTGGTGTGGTTAGCAGGTAACTATTGTGGGAAGGGGTGGTGGTTTGGGGCAGTGGGAGTTCGGGGAGGAGCTTCAGTGGATCACAAAAGCTGCCCCTACCTACACTCACTGGTTTCTAGAGAGAATACTTTCCCATTTAAAGTTCAGTGGTATTATTTTATGTCTGATGGATTTGATGTAATTGATCAGAAATAATGTCAAGAAACCTGAAAATAAACACACCATAAGCCAAGCTAAATTAAGGCCAGAAGTTAGTACATTGATTTAGGAAAGCAACTTTCAAACTCAATTATACATAAAAATTACCTTAAGGACTTACCAAAAATATGGACTCTTTTTATTTATGTATTTATTAAAATTTATTTTTTATTTTTGAGATGCAGTCTTACTGTAGCCAGGCTGGAGTGCAGTGGCATGGTCTCTGCTCACTGTGACCTCTGCTTCCCAACTTCAAATGATTCACTTGTCTCAGACTCCCAAGTAGCTGGGACTACAGACACGTGCCACCAAGCCCAGGTAATTCTTTCGTATTTTTAGTGGAGACAGGGTTTCACCATGTTGGCCAGGATGGTCTCGATCTCTTGACTTTGTGACCCACCTGCCTCGGCCTCCCAAAGTGCTGGGATTACAGGCGTGAGCCACTGTGGTTGGCCAAATGTGGACTCTTTTTTAAAAAAATTATTATTATTATTGACACAGGCTCTTGCTGTGTCTTCCAGGCCAGAGTGCAGTGGTGATGGTAGCTCACTGCAGTCTCAAACTTCTGGCCCCAAGCAATCTTCCCATCTCAGCCTCCTGAGTAGCTGGGAAGGCCTACGCCGCCATACTTAGCTAACTTTTTAATTTTTTTGTAGAGATTGCAGGGTCTTGCTATGTCCCAAACTCCTGGTCTCAAGCTATCCTTCCACCTTGGCCTCCCAAAGTGCTGGGATTACAGGCATGAGCCGCTCTGCTCGGCCAGAACAATGTGGATTCTTGACAACTGATATGGTTTGGTTGTGTCCCCACTCAAATCTCATCTTGAAATATAGTTCACATAATCCCCTCTGTTGTGGGAGGGACCCGGTGGGAGGTAATTGAACCATAGGAGTGGTTACCTTCATGCTGTTCTCATGATAGTGAGTGAGTTCTCATAAGATCTGATGGTTTTGTAAGGGACATTACCCCTTTTACTCATTCTTCTTCTCCTTGTTGCCATGTGAAAAAAGACATATTGCTTCCCCTTCTGCCATGACTGTAAGATTCCTGAGGCCTCCTCAGCCATGCTGAACTGTGAGTCAATTAAACCTCTTTTCTTTACAAATTATCCACTCTCAGGTCTGTCTTCATAGCAGTGTGAAAACGGACTGACACAACTCCATTTCTGAGACTCCGATTCCGTGGGTATGGTAGGCCCAATAACTGTCCCCCAGAGATGCCCAAGTCCTAAATCTCATAAGCAGCATATATATTGTCTTATGTTGCAGAAGGACCTTTGCAGATGCTATGAAGGGTCCTGAGATGGGAAGACTACTGGAGAGTCTGTAGTCACCCACTGTAATCAGGAGATCCTCATAAGAGAGAGGCAGGGTGTTTAGCCTCAGCAGCAGGAAATGGGATGTCAGAGGCAAGACATGGGAGTAACATGAGGAAGGGGCCACCAGCCAGGGAATGCAGGTGCCCTTTAGATGCTGAAACAAGCAACAACAAAATGGACTTTCCCCTCAGGTCTCCTTGATTTGAGAATGTTGACTTTCAGAACTCTAAGAATAAATTTGCATTGGTTTAAACCACTAAGTTTCTGGTGATTTGTTACCAAAGAAATGGGAAATGAATATAGTAGATATCCCAGGTAGAGTTTCTAGGAAATAGACTCCAGGACAGAGTTAAGCTTACGTATGTAGGGCTGAGTACAGTGCTCTAGGAACAGATTTCCTAGATTCTAGAAAGAGTCCCACGAAGTCTCCTTTGTGAACATATTTATTAAGAAGTCCCTCATAACCAATGCAGGGAAGGAAAGGAAGCAGGAGTGGGCAGGAGAAGTCAAGGCCATTGGAGGTGCAACTTCAGCCTTGGTGACCCCATGGGGTGCTCTGGCACCAGGATGAAACTTCTCCTTTTGTGTTCTCTGCAGCCACTGCTGCAGAGCTTCCTAGCAGTTAGTAACCTGTCTGTCATATTTTCCTATCCTTAGAAATGCAGCCTCATCCGACTGCTTTGAGGTCCAATTTTAATTTAGATGCAAACTATTTCCATAGTACCAATAGTCTAAAAGGAACCTCAGGCTGACTGTAATTACAGAGGGCCGGAGTTTTCCCTGTGATGAGAATGTCATTGTTGTTGCTCCTGCAGAAATCACTCAGGAGCCTCCTGGACTCCAGCATTTTCATCTCCTCCTCCCTGTCTCCTATCCCCTGGGACACCTGTTTATCACATGTGATTCCTCACATCTCTTTCGTTGTTTGCTTATTTAAATGTCTCAAAATCAGGCAGAGATGGCCAGATGTTTATGAGGCTAAATAGATCAGTCACTGGATGAAGTGTGCTCTGGGAAGGGCATGGCTCGGTGAAGGTAGCTTCCGCGGTCTTGGGCTATAGCTAAGGCTATTTGCTGACATCCTTCTTATCATCTGTGCAATAGGTGTTGTCTTGAAGGAAGATCTGGGCACCCCTTCACAGTATCCCCCACAGACCCCCAAAAAGCTACATTTTTAAGGACCCCAGGGGATTTGATGACCACACTTTCAGCAACTTGGATGTATGCAAGAGACATTATTCTAGTGGGTGCAAAAATAATTAATTAGAAAGTAGAAAGGATGTGAGTATATTTGTACCCATGGTAGATGGGCTGAATAATGGCCCACAAAAGATGTTTACATCCATATTAGGGTTTTCCGCCAATGAAACTAAACCAATAGGAGATACACAAACACACACACACACACACACGTATTTATGTAAGTATTTATGTAAACACATATCCATGTATATATATATGCACATACACATGCATGTGTACACATATATATACTACACTCATATACATGTGTACACAAATATATACAAATATATATATACACATATGTCTGTGTAAACACACACACACACACACACACATATACACACATACACACGAGATTTATGACAAGGAATTGGCTCATACAATTATGGAGGCTGGCAAGCCCTAAGATCTGCAGGCTGAGCTGGCAAGATGGAGATACAAGAGAGCAAACGGTTTTATTCTCATTCCATTCCATAGACCTGAGGAACAGGAGAGGTAATACTGCAGTTCCAGCCCCAAGGCTGACCGGCTTGAGGTTCAAGATGAGTCGATATTTCAGTTTAGGTCTAAAGGATTGGTTTCACAAGGGGCTTTTCCCCCTCTGCTCAGCACTTCACCTTCCCGCCACCATGTGAAGAAGGATGGGTTTGCTTCTACTTTCTCCATTGTAAGTTTCCTGAAGCCTCTGCAGCCGTGCTGAACTTTGAGTCAATTAAACCTCTTTCCCTTATAAATTACCCAGTAATGTCTTTATTAGCAGTGTGAGAACAGACTAATATAGTTGCATTTGAAGTTCAGGTTCACCACCTAGCACTGAGAAATCACTGGCTAGATATGCAAACTCCATGAGTCTCAGTTTTTTTTACCTGTTATACGTACAAGAACAGCACATGCCCCATGGGGTGGTTAGAGTATTAAATGACACCCTTTGCACAGAGCCCTCCACATGGCAAGATCCTTGCAGCTATGAGTCATTGTCCTTATTTAGGGACCATCAGACCCTTCCCTTAATTAACAATAAAAAAGAGCTTCTCATCTGCATGGTTAGTTCCCTCCTTATCGGGGGGACGAGGCCTCTTGGTGGAGACCATGTGTATGTGGCTCCTGTATGTCCTTCCCCAGTCACACTCCCATTCCATCCCCCCAACCCATTCCTTAGCTCCTCAGTCATCCAGCTCTTTCCTGCCACCATGGCTTTGCTACGCTGCTTCAGCCTCGAGTTCTCTTTCCCCATCTTGTTTTTGGGACAATCTTACCCTTCACGACCCCACTGACATGTCGTGTCCGCTGTGAAGCTTTTCTGATTCCTCCCCGACCCCCTGCCCCAGGGTAGAGTTCATCACATTCTCTGAACTGCTTTGGTGCCTGGCAGTTCTCCTTGTGGTACTCTTCTCTTGATGGACTATTCTGGGTGACACGTCTGTCTCTCGCAGAGCCTGTGGGCTCTTGGGGAATAGCCACATCCTAGTCCTCCTTGGTTTCTTAGCAGATGGCAGTGCCTACTATGTGTAGGCACTACAATGCCTATTGAATGAATGGCATTAGGTTCTCTTTGCTTCTCCCCCTATCTCATTGGTCCATGTCATTTTCCTTTCAATACCTTTATGGCACTATAATTTACATACCCTAAGATTCAACTGTTAAAGTGGACCATTCAATTGTTTTTAGGATGTGTAGAATTGGGCAACTATCACAACAATAAATTTTAGAACATTTTTGTCACTGAAAAAGAAACTCTGTACCTGTTAGCAGTCGCTCCCCCATTCCTCTCTCCCCCAAGCTCTAGGAAACCACTAATTGACTAGGCCCGTAAATATTTGCCTGTGATGGAAATTTTATATAAATGGACTCATATAATATGTGGCCTTTTGTGTCTGGCTTCTTTCTCTCAGCATGATGTTTTCAAGTTTCATCTGCATTGTAGCATGGATCAGTATCTCATTCATTTACATTGCTGAGTAATATTCTGTCATATAGATAGATCACATTTTATTTATTCATTCACAAGTTGATGGACATTTGGGATGCTTCCACTTTTGGCGTTTTTGTTTGTTTGTTTGTTTTTGTTTTTGTTTTTTTGATGGAGTCTTGCTCTGTTGCCCGGGCTGGGGTACAGCGGCATGATCTTGGCTCCTTGCAACCTCTGCCTCCCAAGTTCAAGTGATTCTCCTGTCTTGGCCTCCTGAGTAGCTGGGATTACAGGCATGTGCCACCATGACCTGCTAATTTTTGCATTTTTTGTAGAGACAGGGTTTCACCATGTTGGCTGTGCTGGTCTCAAACTCCTGGCCTCAAGTGATCCTCCTGACTCAACCTCCCAAAATGCCTGGATTGCAGGTGTGCACCACTGTGCCTGGCCATTTCTTTTTTTGCTATTTTGAAAAACGTTTCTGTTGAACATTGATGTATAGGTTTTTATATGGAGTTATGCTTTTAATTTTTCTGGGTATATACCTAGGGCCTGAAGGCACTGTTGTTATATTTTATTTTAATTTAATTTTGCCTGCTCAGAAAACTTTCCTTTTCCCACTTTTCTAATAAAGAGGATACTAATTCCCTCCCCTGACCAAAGAGGGCACATGGCTCTACTGGGGGGGGAATCATGTGGGCATGAGACCCAGGCCTGGCTTCTCTGAATCTTTCTCTGGGACTTTAAAGTTGCAGTTGTACTTTCGGAGTCACAGGCTAGGAGGAGGGAGTTGAAACCTCTGGGCATTGGGTCTCTCTCACAATAAAGGTCTGGCTGTTGTGAGAGAGAGAACACACAAAGGCCAGCAGTGAAGGGCTTGACCTATAGAGAGAGGACAGCTCTGCATCCCTCTCCCATCCCCAGTGTACTGGTCCCTATGACTTCCCTTCTTTTCCCCAAGTCCATGAAAATCCCTAGTTTTCTTCCAAAACACATGTGCTCAAAGCTACCTCGTTGTTTCTTAGTGGATTCTGACTGTTTCTGTCCCTTGCAGTGGAAAAAAACCTCAAAAATTAGAGTGAAGTTCAACCAACATCCGAGTGTTAGCAATTTTCAAGGTGGGTGTGTAAGCCAATTGTGATGATCAGAAAATGAACAAGACATTCACCCTCGTACTCATAGGACTTCTAATGAACCGTACCCATCTCCAAAGTCTAGTTTTTCTAGGATGTGTCCTGATGAATCCCCGAAGTCTGCTGCCAGTAAGAAGTGGGACCATGATCTGGCCCCTTCTCCAGGTGACATAATTTCACAACCAGATGCTTTAAAAAAATACAAAAGGGACATTTCAGGCAGAGGTGTAGAAAGACAAGGGCAATTTTTTTTTTTTTTTTTTTTTTTTGAGACAGAATCTCTCTCTTTCACCTAGGCTGGAGTGCCAGGATGCAATCTCAGCTCACTGCAACCTCTGCCTCCCAGGTTCAAGCAATTCTCTGCCTCAGCCTCCCAAGTAGCTGGGATTACAGGTGCCCACCACCACACCTGGCTAACTTTTGTATTTTTAGTAGAGACAGGGTTTCACCATCATGGCCAGGCTTGTCTCAAACTCCTAACCTTGTGATCCACCTGCCTCGGCCCCCCAAAGTGCTGGGATTACAGGCTTGAGCCACCTCGCCTGGCTGACCAGAGCAGTATTAACGCACAGCTGGTGTTTGCATGTATTCAACATATCTGAAGAAAAGTGATCTGCATATTCAATTTAAGGGGAACATTTCTACTCAAAAGCAAAGTGAAAGTGAATAAAGAGAGCATTTCAAGAAATGCTTTGAAATTTTAAAGAAAGGAAGTAAGAAAGCTGAGGTTTATCACAGTTGTGTTCCCTCCAGCAGGATCTCTTCATTCCTCTACAAATCTCTTTTGAAAGGAAGAGTAAAGGAGGAAGGAGCACGTGTAGTGCTTCTGTTGATGGGCCAGCCCCTGGAAAGCAATCAACACGTGTTCAGAGGGGTAACCCTCCCCTCTCCCTGGTTGAAAATGTTAGCCAGACCAGGACCAGCCACCTCTATATTGGGTTAAAAAAAGTCCAGTGGTCTTTCCTAAATTAAAACCGCCCATCTGTGATGGTTGATATTAGATGTCAACTTGATTGGCTTGAAGGATGCCTAGATGGCTGGTAGACGATTGTTTCTGGGTGTGTCTTGGAAGGTGTTGCCAGAAGAGATGGACATTTAAGTCAGTGGATGGGGAGAGGAAGACCCTGCCTCCATGTGGTTGGGCACCATCCACTCAGCTGCCAGCGTGGCTGGAACAGGCAGGTGGAGGAAAGTGAGAAGATCTTGCTTGCTAGGGCTCCAGGTTCCTTCTTTCTTCCATGCTGGATGCTTCCTCCCAGTTCTCCTGCCCTTGGACATCAGATTCCAGGTTCTAAGACCTTTGGACTCTGGGACTTGCACCAGTGGCTTCCCAAGGGCTCTCAGGTCTTCTGCCACAGACTGAAGGTGGCACCATCAGCTTCCCTAGTTTTGAGGCTTTCAGACACAGACTGAGCCACTACCAGCTTCTGTCTTCCCCAGACTGCAGACAGCCTATCCTGGGACTTTACCTTGAGATCCTGTGATTCTGTAAGCCAATTTTCCCTAATAAAGTCCCTTGCATATATAGATATATATATCCTATTAGTTCTGTCCCTCTGAGGAACCCGGACTAATACACCATTAAGCTATTAATCAAAATTCTAAATATTATGAAATATCAACTGATTGTCTTCAGCCTGAAAATCTGCAGTGAAAAGGATTTCTTCTTTCTTTCTGCTCTCACTCAACCCCAGCCTGCCAGCCAAGTTCTGATATTGCACACTGGAACAGAGAGATGGAAGGAAAGTGGCAGGAAAGAAGATATGTGAACCCATCGCCTTATCAAGCTGGCAGCATTCCCTGGACCCTGGTATGGAAGTTTCCTCCTTCTTCTGTGGGCCCTGCAAAGGTTCCCTGCTCACATTTCAGTGGGTAGAATTATCTGCAAGCTCCTGAATCACTTAATGAGACTTGCACAGCTCCAAAGAGAATCGGGTCCTGAGATGAGCACATTCACCCAGGAAGCTGATCTGAGCTAGGTAGAAACTAAAGGCCTGCATGTAGGGGGATGTTTCAGGGTGAGTGATGACTGCACTGGACTGAATATTTGTGTTCCTTCAACTTTCCTATGTCAAAGTTCTGACGCCTGGTTTGATGGTGCGAGGGATTGGGGCCTCAGGAGGTCATGATGCCATGAGGGTGGAGCCCTCATGAATAGGATTAATGCCCTTCAAAAGGGACCCCAGACAGCTCTCTAGCCCTCTTTCTACCATGTGAGGACAGAGGGACAAGTTGACAACTCAAACAAGGACCTTCCAGAACCTTGGTCTTCTAGGCACCTTATCTCAGCCCTCCAGCCTCCAGAAGCATGAAAAATAAATTTCTGCTCTTTATAGGTCACCCAGTCCACAGGACTTTGTTTTAGCCACTCCAAATAACTAAGACGATGAGCTTCCTGTCATGGGTTACACTGGCTTACTTCTGACCATGACGCCCTGCGCCGCTGGAGACAGCATCACTGGAAAAGAGTTCTGCAAGGAGGTGACAGGTGAGTGGAGAGAGACCTGAAAGAGAATTAAATAAAGAAGAGACAGGGGAAGATGTGCTGAGTGAGGAGGAGTGGAAGCGCTGAGACTGCATCCTGGACAGGCTTAGGCACAGGGCTGATTTAATATGACCACAGCTTCCAATGTTGGGACTGTAGTATGTATTTTATTTCTAGAATCACATTGGGCTGGGCGCGGTGGCTCATGCCTGTAATCTCAGCACCTTTGGGAGGCTAAGGTGGTCAATCACAAGGTCAGGAGATCAAGACCATCCTGGCTAACATGGTGAAACCCCATCTCTACTAAAAACACAAAAAATTAGCCAGGAGTGGTGGTATGCATCTATGGTCCCAGCTACTCAGGAGGCTGAGGCAGGAGTTGAACCTGGGAGGTGGACGTTGCAGTGAGCGGAGATTCCATCTCTGTGCTCCAGCCTGGCGACAGAGTCAGACTCTGTCTCAAAAAAAAAAAATCACACCAATTTTAATTCTTCATTTGCTGGCTAATGTAAAGAAAATAACAACAAAGAGTTTCTCTGCATTTTGGTTTCAAAAATATTCCCTATGTAGGCAAGAAATGGTGGTCAGAGGCAGGTGGTTTTTCCAGAGCCATATTCAGGTTTTCAGCTAATTTCGGCATGTGGGTACAAATTCATGGTTTCTCAAAATTAGCTTCTGAGCTGTTCTTTCACACCAGAGGAAGTAAATTGACTGGCCATGAAATTAATGCTCTGGGAATTGAAAATGTGTCCTGGAATTCTTCCTGTCTGATTTTAAATCCTATCGAGTCAACTGGTGTATTTATATTTATTAGGGTTTAGTCACATCTATCTCAGGAGGGCCCTGTGGTGTTGGCTTCTGAGGACGAGTGGAAGCAGAACCTTGGCACACACCACACATGAATGAAGACCATCTATCCAGCCTCTTCCAAAGCTTTCAGGTTCACTCACATTTCTCTCCCACTATCCCTTCTCCATGGAGCAGGCGGAGAAATCTTTCAGAACATAGATTATACCATGTCACTTCCCTGCCAATTCCCTCACCACTGGAGGCTCAGAGGAATGCCTGAATCCTTCATCGTGACCCACAAAACCCCACAAGACCCTACCTGCCTCCTGTCTACCACTGTCCCCACCACTTGGCTATACTGGCTTGCTCCTGACCAGGACACCCTAAGCCACTGTAGACAGCATGGTCAGAAAAGAGTTCAGCAAGAAGGTGACATATGAGCTCAGACAGACCTGAGGGAGAAGAAGATAAAGATGAGAGATGAGTAGATGTCTGGAGGGAGGAGGAGTGGAAGTGACTGCGCCTGCATCCTCATGTCTACCGCACTGTAAGATTGTTCTGTTTCCTGTCCTCCAGAACACTCGTTACAATCTGAAATAATATTCAGGATGTATTTATTTGCTTTCCGTCTCACTCACTAGCATGTAGGTTTCCTGAGCAGAGAGCCTTGCTGGCTGTTGCTACAGGACCTAGAAATCAGCACAACACAGCCTAGGTGCTCGGGCAAGTTTGTGGAATGAATGAAGGATGCACACGCCACTCCTCAGCCACTACCCTCAAAGAGACTGCCCTGTGGGTTCACCAGCCCCGTGGGTCCTTTAGCCCAGAAGCACCCTCCGTGTCATCTTTTGCATCATCTGCAAAGCCAAGCTCATGCTTTGATTCCAACACAGCCTCCCCTCTTCCCCAAACTGGCTGGCTCCTCTTACACTCCCCCAGCAACAGATGGGCACCTCTGCTACCAGCTCTTGGCTATGGAACCGACTTGCTGAGTTTTAATCCTAGTTCTGTCACTTTGTAACCCTTCCATGGAGAGTTAAAAACTTGGGGGCACCATGCATGGTGATGTGGATGGTGACACCCAGGAAGTCTGTAGGTCTCTGGGGAGCCTGGCTACCTGCCCAGGTGGCAGGGCTGCTGGGGGTTGCTGGGGGTTGCTTTATGGGGAGGGGCTACATGACAGGAGTGTGTTGTAGCTGAGGACGATGAGTGTCCCTGTAAGCAGGTGTGGACCATGCTTAGTGCAACCATGTACTTTATTATGCGAACAGGGTTGCTTTTATGGATAAACAGTTGCTATTAATAATTACCCCACAACTGCCCTGGGCAAACAGGGTCATGTGGTCATCTGCCCATGCAGGATGGAGAGCCATCCTGGAACCTTTTTGAGGGCTGTCCAGAGGGGGCCCTGCTGGAAACACTGAGAGTGTACTGGGGCAGCCAGCAGGATGAACAGAAGCTGGATGGGAGCTCAGGAAAAGTCAGCAGAAGCAAATGTGCCTGGAGCAGGACATGATTCTCTCGGTTGGCACAGGTCTCATTAATTAACGCAGCAGCTTTTGGGGACTTCTGCCCATTTTAACAGGTGGCCTTTGACCTGTATTCCTTGGAGAGGGAGAAAAGTCTATAGCCCTTCCATATTTTGGTGTTTAAATGGTCCTAGCATTTCACATTACAGTCTTTTGTGACTATTTCCCTATGTATGTTCTTCTAGGTGTTGGCTGTCACCTGGTTAAGTGGCTCAAAAGCTGCTGGCAGAAAATACATAATTCCGACAGATGCATGGTGTCGAGCCCCGCAGCGAAATGTGTTAGAGCAACTGAACCACATGCAGTTTATGACTCACTCATACAAGGCGCTGTGGCTTGCTGGCAAATTTGCACTTATAAGTGGATGTCAGAGCAAAACAGGAATGCCTAATAGCCAAGCAGTCTTCTAAATTCACCTCAAGAAAATAGCCCCTGAGGGTATCAGGTGTTCTAAATGAAGGAGATTAGGCAGTTTGATTGGATGGGAAGCCTTGGTTTAGATGACTGCTCAGAGCATTCTTTCGGACAATTTTACTTGAGCAAAACCATGGTCAGGGCTGGGGCAAATACTTGAAGTAAGTTTTGGAATCTGATTTAAAGAGCATGTACATTAACTATATGAATGTGGATTTTAGTCAATATTTGGGTGGCTCTATCTGTTTAGTGTAGTGACTCTTACTAGATTGGAACGGCTGACATCTGACCTATATGATCTGATGACTTTGACCTATACAGTTACAATGTCATATAGCTAAGCATGATAGATGGCTGTAATTTGTGGTCAATACACTTCCTGGGGTGACTTTGTGATAGAAAATGGTGGCTGTTATAAATTTTGGGTCATTTTTATATAGTGATCTCTCTTACTTTGGATTAAATTAGAGTTAGTAAATTAGAGTTAAACTTTAATTCCTTCACAGGCCAAAATTACTACAGTTCTCCATGCAAAGATAATAATCTCTCATGACAATCTTCCTTTTAACTCCTCCATCAATTACTATTTTTTGCTAGAGCCTAAAATAGAGTGAAATGTTTTCACTCACTCAGCTCCCGTTCTTTTTTCTCCAATTCACTCCTCCCAGGCTTCTTCCACCCTAGAGACTTGAATACCAGATAAAACTTTCCCAAATCTAATGTGTCCAATGTAACCCTCCCCAACTCCATCCACCTCCTCCTCCCCTCACCCTTCCAGCGCCACCCCCAAGGAATGGCCATGCCCTGACCATTTTGACTATGGGCTTTGCAGACCTGACCTCATTTGGTCCTTATGGAAGTCAGGGAGGGTGTTGCTGCTATTACTATCTCCATTTGGCTAGTGTGGAAACTGACGCACAGAGTGACAGGATCCTGCTTGCTTTCACACAATTACTCAGTGGCAGAGGAAGAAAACATCTCACTCTGGTGTATCCGATCCCAACCCCTGGTCTCACCTGTGTGGAGCCATCGCTTCTTTCTGCATGCCCCATTGAAGGGTCGGTGTACATCTTCCTTGAAGAGTGAAGTGGGGCCTTCAAGAAAATAAAGGTGTGGGGTCTGTTTCACAGGGTCCTTCAGGCAGGTTAGAGCCAGGAGAGACCCAGAAAGTAATGCTCAAACAGCATAGAGGTAACATGACCACAGAGGACTTGCATGTATGAACCAGAATAATTTTTATTTTTCAAAGGCTTAGGAATTTCATAAATGAGTCTAAAATCAGCTTACGAAATAAGAATATTTTTCAAAAGGCTGCACTATTTCTGATAATGGATAATTTAAAGAACCTAGGCTGGGCACGGTGGCTCACACCTGTAATCTCAGCACTGTGAAAGGCCGAGGTGGGTGGATCACTTGAGGTCAGGAATTCAAGACCAGTCTGGCCAACATGGTGAAACCCTGTCTCTACTAAAAATACAAAAATTATCCAGGTGTGATGGCACATGCCTGTAATCCCAGCTCCTGAGGAGGCTGAGGCAAGAGAATTGCTTGAATCCCGGAGGTGGAGGTTGCAGTGAGCTGAGATCGCACCACTGCATTCCAGCCTGGGCAACAGAGGGAGACTCTGTCTAAAAAAAAGAAAAAGAAAAAGAAAAAGAAAAAAAGAACCTGGAAGTGTGTTATAACACAGGTTTTTGTAAACTACTTTTTGTCATTAACTCGACATATGGTTTGCCATTTATATCTTGATTTCTAATAATACAGGTGGTTTAATGTACTGAATAAAGTACATTCAATTCTGTATTCTAGAATATGGATTGTGCATAAGCTCTGGGAGTTATTGCTATGTAGTGGGTCCACTGAGCTATCCCAAAGGCTTAGCAGGTCTCATCTGGTATTTTAAGTGTCTGACATCTTGTAACTGCTCAGTAAATAGCTGTGAAAAGAATGTGCTCAACAATATTTGCTGAGTACAACAAACTGCTCTAGGAGCTGAGGGTGCAGCTGTAAAAACAAAAGTTCCTCTTCTAGGGAGTTTAGATTGTAATGATAAGGAGTAAATGCAATAAGTAAATTAACATATTAAAATAAAATAGGTGGTAGTAAATGCTATGAAGAAAAATGAAACGTTCTTCATACCGAGTGGGGGAAGGTAACCACTCACAGAGAGAGGCCTGAATGAAGTCAGTGAAATAAAAATTTTCTCCCTAGAAATGAGAGGGAGAGAGGAAGAGAGAGAGAGGGAGAGAGGTGGAGAGGGTAGGGGAAAGAGAAAGAGGGGGAGAGAATTTATTAATGAGTAGACATTACTTACTAATTGTCATACATGTAAAGGTGACTTGAATGTGTGTACAAAGTCTGGACAGAATTTCACACTTTATATAATAAAGTGGAAGAGAGGACAATGAAAAATTCTCTTCTTTTTAAGAGATAAACAGGTGTACCCTGGGCTTGTTTCTGGTATTCCCTGTGGGAGTCACCTGAGCTAATTCCAGAGGCAGAACATGTCCACAGCTCCAAGGTTGGAAGGCTCAGATCCTTGGGTTGTGAAATCAAAAGACCTGGCGCCTTCCAGACTGATAATGTTTCAAGGAGATGCCCTCGAGAGGATAGGGAGGCAGCCCCTTCCTCATTAAAGATAATTTCATCATTCTGTTTTTATATAGGCAGAGGGATCAACGGCCTCTGCGGAGGTTGAAAGGTGGGAGTGCATTTTGTGTGTCTGAAAAACCTTAGGGAGGCCAGAGTGGGAAGGAAGCAAAGAGGGGAGGGAGGAAGGGAGGAAGGAAAGAAGAGTGGCACAGAAGGAGGGGGGCAGAGAGGAAGGGGTGTGGGATAAGAGAAGAGAGAAAGAGAGGGAGAAGAGATGAATGGATGGATTGAGGAGGATGAGGAAGGAAGTAAAAGGGAGAGGAGATGGGAGGGACAGGAGATATAGGGCAGAAGAGAGGAAGAAGAGAAGAGAGAAGAGGAGAGGAGGCAAGGATGAAATGGAAGAAGGAATGGAGAGAGGAAATGACCGAGAGAGGGAGAGAGAAGGGAAGGAAAGTAGGCAGGGAGAGTGTCTGCTCCTTTTTAATCCTGAGTAATAGTCCGTGCTGTGGATGCATTGTGGTTTGTTTAACCATTTTTCCATTGAAGGACATCTGATCTATTTCCAGGATTTGGCAATTATCAACAAAGCTGCTGATACCGTTTGGATGTCCACTCCAAATCTCACATTAAAATGTAACCCCAAGTGTTGGAGGTGGGACCTGGTGTGAGGTGATTGGGTCATGGAGGTGGGTTTCTCATGCGTGATTTAGCACAACCTCTTGGTGCTGTCCTCAAGAGAGTGAACAAGTTCTTGCAGACCTGGTTGTTTACTCGTGCGAAGCACTTCCCTCTCCTGCTCTGTTGCTCCTGCTCTCGACCCACAGAACCATGAGCCAATAAAGCCTCTTTTCTTTACACATTGCTTAGTTTCAGGTATTTCTTTATAAGCAGTGCAAGAACGGACCAACACAGTTGCTATGAAAATTTATACACAGGTTTCTGTGTGAACCTGTTTTTATTTCTCTGGAATAAATACCCAGGGGTACAATTGCTGAGTCACATGGTAAGTACATACATTAATCGTTGCTAATTTTACACCAATGTACTTTATAATTGTATTTTTTGTACATATATTTTAGACACAAATCAACCTGAAATAGTGTATTTGAATTTTGTTTTTTTACTGATACTTAGTATTTTGTAAGTAATGCTTCATGGAAAATCTGCCAAGTTGCTGCAATTGACTGTAAACACTTCTGAACATAATTTTCCTCCCACAGTGAGAGAAAAATAATTTTCAAATAATTTTGTTTGGCCAGACATAGTTGCTCATGCCTGTAATCCCAGCACTTTGGGCAGCTGAGGCAGGCACATCAGTTGAGCTCAGGAATTCAAGACTAGCCTGGCTAACATGGTGAAACTTCATCTCTATTAAAAATACAAAAATTAGCCAGGTGTGGTGGCAGGCACCTGTAACCCCAGCTACTCAGGAGGCTGAGGCACGACAATTGCTTGAACCTGGGAGGTGGAGGTTGCAGTGAGCCAAGATTGCATCACTGTACTCCAGTCTGGGTGACAGAGTAAGACTCTGTGTCAAAAAAAAAAAAAAATTCTGCGTACCCATTCGTGTGCAAACACACAAATATACACACATGACATGTTTGTTGAATAAAATAACGTATGCATGTTTTTAACAGGTGATAGCAGATGTTGCCAATAATAGTGTCCATTTGTATGTCTTTAATGATGTCATAAAAGGCGTCCCAGTGAGGAAATGCACCCTGGGTAGTGGAGTTTCTGTGTCTGGCTAAAGTTTTTGAAGACTTTCAGCAAGGTGCAGTTTTCCCTGGGACTTGTCATAAGCACATCATGAACATAGTACCTCGGTTCTTTGGAGTGGCTCTTCTCTCTGAAACCTAGGGCTGCAACTTTTCTTGACACATGTACTTTTTAATTTGCATTTACACAGATGGCTGTGTTGGCAGGCTTTACTCAGTAATTTCATATATTTATTTGCTAAGTATCTGCTCTGCCTTGTATGTTATCTACTTATCTTTTCTTATTTAAGGTATAAAACTTGGGAAAACAGGAAACATGGGGAAAGATAACACGGTGATGAGTTAACAGAAGTGCTCCTCCTTCGGTTCCCTCCTGGGCTCACCGCGTCGGGCTTCTCTCTCAAATCTGGACATCGTCTGAAGGTTCACATTGTCATGGGGATCCAGAGAGTGAAGACAGTAAATTCTTGACATTTACCTTCAGCAGTTTTAATGCATCTAAGTATAAATGGAAAGTTCCAGAGGATATGCGGCTTGGACCTGTTTTGAGTTTTCATTTCCCCGGACTGGATTTTTAAAGATCTAGTTTTTATGGACTGAGAGAAGAGCAGTTGCAAGGCATTATATGGACAGGAGACACATTTATTTTGAAAGACCCCTAAGCTCTGCCAAGGTATGTCCATCCACTGTCAATTTCAAAGATGTGTGGAAGCTAACTCAGTATCTGATAACTTCCCCCCTTCATTCCAGTGGACACGTGGATCACCTATACCAAGAATCCGCTTTAGCTGCTTGATTTTATGCCATCTAGTAGAACTGCCCATCACAAAGACCAATGCACTGACCGTAAGTGATTCTCAATTGCAGAGCATACAGCATCCCTATGGAGCAGTTGTAAGCAGTTGTGTGGGGGCATTTTAGTTGTCACAATGAACGGAGGGTGTCATGGCATCTACTGTTTGTGGAACCAAGGGATGTTAAATCCCCTAGAATATGTTGGACTTTTCCATAATATAAAGAACCACCCATCCGAGATGTTATTAGTGCCCCCATGGGGCAACCAAGTGGATTGACACCTGTTTGTTTCCTAGCTTTGTGCTCCACCAGCATCTGACCAGTCAGTCACTTTTAGACCATCCACTCCCTCTCTATTTAATGGCCCTTATATGTGAAGCTGCCTTTGCTAGAATGTAGAGTAGAGCCTTCTTCAGAGAGTTTGAGTAATTGATCAAGATCACATAATTAGTGAGTTTCACGATTCCTCATCCTTCAGGTTAAATAGTTGCCCATCATCTATTTTACTTCCGTAATTCAAAGCTTATTTTCTTCAGTGGTTGATTCTATGCTTTGCAATAAGTGCAGTTCATTAGTACATGGCCTCATAGATAGAACATACATTCCCTATGCATAATGCTAAATTACATGTTACTCGTTTCTTTTATTTTATTTTTTCACAAAATTCTAATTGTGATGTGGGATGATTAAGCATGAAATATACCTCTACTAGTACTCTGGAATTAGATCCAAGGTGTATTTTTTGTCTCATATTCTACGTGTGACCAAATAATATTAACTATAAGATAGCCAGATAAACCTGGCATCCAACCGTCCACGATGTGGGTTGTGTAAATGTTTATACTAAATGTTAATTCATTTGGTCATTGTTATTAATATGATCCTGTGTCAGTCTGTTTTCATGCTCCTAATAAAGACATATCTGAGATGGGAATTTATGCAGGAAAGAGGTTTAATGGACTCACAGTTCCACATGGCTGGGGAGGCCTCACAATCATGGTGGAAGGCAAGGAGGAGCAAGTCATGTCTTACATGGATGGCAGCAGGCAAATGGAGAGCTTGTGCAGGGACACTCCACCTTATAAAACCATCAGATCGGATCTCATGAGACTTCTTCACTATCATGAGAGTAGCACGGGAAAAGCCCAACCCACGGATTCAATCCCCTCCCACCAAGTCCCTCCTACAACATGTGAGAATTGTGGGAGCTACAATTCAAGATGAGATTTGGGAGGGGACACAGTCAAACCATATCAGATCCTAATTATTTCTGTGGCTAAGTAGATAAAGCCCTGACCAGCAGTGGAGAGACAGCATCAAATCACACTTCTGAGTGCTGTTGCCTTGGGGCAGGCATTTAGCCTGTCTACCCTCATTTTGCCCATCTACAGAATGGGAGCATGCTGCCAGTGTTAGTCAAGTGGTGATCAACACCCCATTTCCTCACAGACTAGAGAAGAGGCACTGTCCTCCCAAATTAAAATGAAAACCATTAGCACAATCATAGTCATTTCTTAAAATACCTTATGGACTTGCACAGGAGAACTTAGTACCTTTTGGAAATTTTGATTTAATGACTGAGAGTTTTCTTCTTTTCGACTCACAAAATGGTCAAAACAGTGCAGACGTCAAATCCCCAGGGTCTGAGGGTCGATGGCACCATCACTGAGGATGGAGGTGGCCCAGGCTGTGCCAGATTCCAGCCGAATCCAGGGATCGCACACTCAGGAATCCAGCAGGATGACTCAAGGTTTTATTGGTACTCTTGAAGTTGGATAAAAACAATGCTATTTGCTTTTCAAAATACAGACATCTAAAGCTGTAGTGATTATCATTACAGCAAAATGCATTGCTAGTAGTGGATTTCAGTGTGACACAGTTTGGTGATTAAGATTTGGAACTGGAATATCCATTCACCCAATGCAATATATTAGAGTCCTCAGAGCATAACATTAGATGCTTCTAGTCATAAATCTTAACCATAAATCAAGAGATTTGGTCTTATTGTATAATTGTATAATAATTAGTGTGAGTTGTGCTACCTTGTTTGACCCATCACCTGTTGTCCTTATTTCCCTTTACTTATTTCACAGATGTTTCTAGACTCCCCTTATCAGAGCTGCTGAGCCTTTAGTATCATGTGCATGTGTTTACTAATAAACACGTACAAATATTTATCCTCTGCTGAGTCTCCATTGTTTTAAAATACTTTTTCTATATCTTAAGACAGAAATTCAGAGATCATTGTTTTCCATGGGATTGTTAGAGAGAATCTTAAACAGCACAGTTTGTTTATCAGAGACAAGTTTGAATAATCTCTGATTTCCCCCCAAGCCTTTTCTGTCTCCAAAATTCAGAGGAAATATTGGTGTCTTCATTTTACTTTTTTGTCATCACCTAAGTGTGTTGAGACAATCAAGTTTAATTTTTCCTGTCTGGATTCTAGAAAAGTCCAGCCTGTGGGATGAGACAGTGCTCAGTGATATTCCCAGGCTTCTGTGATCACCAGTGTAGTGAGAGTCAGTAGGAGCCAGCCAGAGTGGACAGGAGGGTGGGGCCTGGGGAGCGCAGGAGCCGCAGGCATTTCTTGTAGCACGTGTCACAGGTATAATTCATGGATCCTCCCTACCGAATTGTAAACTGCAAGGGCAAGGATTGAAATTTTTAAATTTATTTTCATGCTCTCATAGCACAGACCAGTGTTTGGAACGTCAGAGGCATCAGCAATATTTGTTGGAGGAATAAACAAATGGATGAATACCCGTAGATCTAGTCAAATAGGTTATCTTGAAGACCAGTAAATGCAAACTCCATTACTTTTCCGTGATGACGTAGCTCTGGTCCTGTGTATGGGCTATCCTATCAGGGTCATTATTTAATATCACAAATCAGTCTGGATACGAAGGCTCCATCCTCTCTCATTTAGGCAAGTCAGTGTTGTTTCTGTTTCCACTCTGTGTCCATGTCAGGCGTCACTGAGGTAGATCACCAAGACATGTTTTCATGACAGGATAGAGCAATGAAACCAGCCAAAACCACCTTGGACTAGGAATGATAATGCATTTGCATATTATAGGACACTCCCACCGGCACCATGAGAGTTTACAGATGCAATGGCATTCCTCAGATGCTACCTTATATGGTTCTGGAAATTCCCAGCCCCCTTACTAGAAAGTTTGTGAATAACCTGCCCCTTATTTAGCATATAATTAGGAATAGGTATAATCATAGCTATGGCCGGGCGCGGTGGCTCATGCCTGTAATCCCAGCACTTTGGGAGGCCAAGGCGGGTGGATCACGAGGTTAAGAGATTGAGACCATCCTGGCCAACACGGTGAAACCCCGTCTGTACTAAAAATACAAAAAAATTAGCCAGGTGTGGTGGCACGTGCTTGTGGTCCCAGCTACTAGGGAGGCTGAGGTGGAAGAATTGCTTGAACCCAGGAGGCGGAGGTTGCAGTGAGCCGAGATTGTGCCACTGCACTCCAGCCTGGTGACAGAGCAAGACTCCGTCTCAAAAAAAAAAAAAAAAAAAAAAAAAACGTAGCTAGCCAGCAATGCCTGAGGGCTCTGAGTGCTTCTCTGCCTATGGGATATCCCTGCTCTGTCTATGCAGCAGCCGCTTAACTCTACACTGCCACTCTAATAAACTTGCTTTGAGGGACTGTGTTAGAGGGACTTCCGGCCTCTGGCCGGCTAGGGCCCTTTGTTTCCACTTTCCTCGCCTCTGGCAGGCAAGGGATCTTTGTTTCCATTTTCCCGCCTCTGGCTCTTGAACTTGGGGGCTTTATAACTCAGGATTGTGAAACTGAGGGTTGTGAAACGGTAGCCAATCTGGTAAAGGATTCAGAGATCAATTAACCCAGAGGAAGTTTGAAAGAACCCCTCTTATTGTATGAGAACATGAATGGGGAGGGAATAACTCAGGGGCAAAAGCTCTAGCTGTCCCAGCCTGGGCGTCTCCCTCTCTCAGGGTCCCCTTGCACAGCGGCGGTGTGGAAGTTGTCTTTCATTCTGCCTAATAAATTGCACTATTGCACACTCTTTGGGTCCAAGAGTTCTATTTGAGCTGTAACACTCACCGCAACACCAAGACCCCTTTTCCCATTCTTTGGGATTAGGAAGGCCTAGAGCCTAAGTTCCTATTGCAGCTACTCTGCTTCTGTGGTGGTCTACCGGGTAGGACTCCTGGTGTTCACTCAGGCGGCCCAGATTTAACTCCCCGTGTGGGAACCAGGGAATCCAGCTGCCGCAACTCTGGTTACACTTTCACTGTTGGCTTGCTCTTGAATCCTTTCCTGAGTAAATCCAAGAACCCTCTGAAGTGAGCCCTAATTTGGGAGTTGGCCTGAATCATCACTAATCAACCACAGCAGTCTCACGGAGTGGGACCAGGTCTCAGAATCCCTGTGAACATCTGAGCCCATGTTGACACAACCAATTTATCAGAGTTAACAGGTCAGCTGGACACCCTCTCTAGAGGCAAGAGACTGAGAGCGAATTTGGGGAAGGTGAGTAGTCGGCAAATCAGCAGAAGAAGGGAGGGCTGTGGAGCTTCTTCATTGTGCTTCAGATCTCCAAATTTGGGATCCTTCTGCAAGACGATTTCTTCATTGCTCAAAACCACTTTGCATTTCCCTGGGTATAACCACACTCCTGGGTGATACAACATTGTCAATTAAATACTGCTTCTATTACTAGAATGGAGAAGAAAACACTTTACCTCCTATATTACCTTTTTATTGACTTAAATAAAAACCATCCAGAAAACAATTGCCCTCCATTAAAGATAAGTATTTAGCACACATAAAACGAGCAAGGCATTATGATGTGCTATGTTAACAGAGGCAACCAAAAGTGAAAAGGAGGAAATAAATAACCAAGCACAAGTGTTATTATGAGAACAAATTCACAAAGAGCAGACGTGAGTGGCTCAAGTTACATAAGAAACACTTCACAGAACAGGATTCCTGGAAGAGGTCATGGGTGGCAGAGTCCGATGTGGTCTCTCTGCCTTTGGGTGGAGAATTGCATCTTGCAACATTCGTACCTCTATGGCTGACCTTTAAAGAAAAAGATGATTAGTTGTGCCGTCTTCAGGGAATAAATCACATAGTCGTCTTGTCTCTTCTTCCATAAACAAAATAATACAGCGGCGGTGTTGCTGTAGCAGAGTGTACGGTGCCATGCTCAGATCTTGAGCAAGATGAGTCAAAGATGTAGTTCCCTCTTGCTTTGATGTGGACACATTCCAAAACCCTAGCAAAATGCATGTGTTTCAGTGGCTGCTGGTTTGCTGTAGTTTGAGTTTTGGCAGGGATGGATATTATTATTGGACATTATTGGAATATTCCTTCCCAACATGATGTATCTAATACCAGGTCCCGTGCTTTGAAGCACATTTATCAACCTTCAACCAGGGGTCCTGTTCTGCTTATTCCTGGACTGAGAGTACAATATTACTGAATTTATACCACTTAGTTTAGACTAATTTACTACTTATTTTTATTTCTTTCACAGAAGCTACTGAACAATTTTTACTGAAGTCAATAAATTCTTTTTTCCATATGCATGTGAGCCATAATATTTGCAAATGCTCTTTCTAGATTGGGTCTGTTTTTTGCAAAGTACATTTTTGTTTCTGAAGCAAAAAGATTCATATACAGTTGATCTTTGAACAACGTGGTTTGAACTGCATGAGTCCATTTATATGTGGATTTTCTTCCATCTCTGCCACTCCGAGACAGCAAGACCAACTCCTCCTCTTTCTCCCCAGTCTCCTCAATGTGAAGACCTTGATAATTATTCACTTCCACTTAATGAATATAAAAATATATTATTTATCTTTTTTATAATTTTCTTAAGAACATTTTTTTCTCGAGTTTACTTTGTCTTAAGAATACAGCGTACAATACATGTAACATACAAAATATGTGTTAATTTACTGCTTATGTTATTAGTAAACAGTAAGCTATTGATAATTAAGGTTTTGGGAATTTGTTTACTGTGCTGGGGGTCAGCGCCACTGCAAAGTTCAAGAGTCAACTGTATGCATATGCATACACATTTATACCTATGTGTGTAATATGAAGACACACATGCACACATATACTTTTCCTAATGGAAATTTTTTTATTTAAGGAAACTGTGATTTTTCAAGAAGGACCAAAGGCAACTTAGCTTATTTTGTTTCCTGGGAACAACTTTGAACAATCTCTGATTCCTAACCTTACCTTTTTCTATTTACTCAATGCAGTAAACACGCAGGAAAAGATGAATATTTTAATGTTGTTTGCCATCTTCAATCTGGGTTGTGACAGTCACATTTAATATTTCCTACTTGGATCCTAGAGGAGTCTGGTTAGATGAGACTCTGGCAGTGCCTCTTTTAAGTGTCAATGATGATAAATATGGCAAAAGAGTCTCAGGTCTGATAATGCCTTTTTTAGGTGTCAATGATGATAAATATGGCAAAAAAGTCTCAGGTCTTTGAAGAGAAGGCGAAAACTGGAGCCCAAAGAGAGTGGATTTGGGAGTGCGGGAGCTATAGCTGTTATCCTACCTGATCAAATGATTTCCAAAGGACTTTTTTCTCCCAACTTGCCCTAGGATTCTTTGAAGAATCTCCAGATTTAAAGTGAAAAATTATCTTACTTTGTTTATATTTAATGGTTCCTTTAGACCTCGACTATCCTTTCCATTCTAATAATGACGTACATTTATACAGTACTTGCTGTTCCAGAAACTAAGCCCTGAGAAGTTATTTAATTTTTCACAACAGCCCATGAGATACTGGTACTAGCCTTGTTCTCTAGGAGTAATTAATAACCGAGGCACAGAGAGGTTAAATAACTGATATTGTTCAGCTGTGTCCCCACCCAAATCTCATCTTGAATTGTAGTTCCCACAATTCCCACATGTGGGAGGGACCTAGGTGGGAAGTAATTGAATCATGGGGCTGGTTCTCCCATGCTATTTTCATGATAGTGAATGAGTTCTCATGAGATCTGATGGTTTTATAAGCATTGGCATTTCCTCTGCTGGCACTCATTCTCTCTCATGCTGCCCTGTGAAGAGGTGCCTTCCACCTTGATTGTAAGTTTCCTGAGGCTTCCCTAGACATGCAGAATTGTGATTTGATAAAATCTTTTTTCTTTATAAATTATGGAGTCTCAAGTATTCCCTTATAGCAATGTGAAAATGAACTAATATAGCAACTTTCCCAGGTTTTCATAGTACATAAGAGGCAAAGTCAGGCTCACAGACCAGGGCTGTATTGCTGACATCCCCAGCCCTGATGCTGCTTCAGGAACTATTACCACTTCCATATCTGCCCCTTTAATGTGGCTGCCTCACTGCCATTTTGGAGTCCCTTCATTATGCCCGCAGCTTCTGGCTGAAAGCTCACAGGGGCACGTCTGGCAAGGAGTCCAGCTCTGGGACCTGTGCCCTGGTTTGAGGAGAGCTGGCAGAGCTAGGTCTTCTAATGTGAGAGGCAGCATACTTTGCCTAAATCAGAGATCTTCCTAAATACTGCAAAGGGGAAGGGCCCTAAAAACACAGACATCCCTGGCACTATGATGATATGCCATGATATTTGTCATGTAATGAAAGAGGTTGACTTTACTACCCTCTTAGCATCTTTCAACAGGATAATCGTGATAACACCAACACTTATCATTGGTTATGTGTCACTCCTCTTTTAAAGGTGATGAGCCTGTGAGCTGGTTGCTGCTGTAATGGTGCCCATCTTACCAATGAGAAGCTAGGTATTGTGTCCCCAGCTTGCAGGTAGAAAGTAATTGATATGGTTTGGCTGTGTCCCCACCCAAATCTCACCTTGAATTATAATAATCTGTATGTGACAAAGGGGGGGCCAGGTGGAGAAAATTGAATAATGGGAGTCATTCCGCCATACTGTTCTTGTGGTAATGAATAAGTCTCATGAGATCTGATGGTTTTGTAAATGAGAGTTCCCTTGCACACACTCTCTTGTCTGCTGCCATGTGAGACATGGCTTTGCTCCTCCTTTGCCTTCCACCATGATTGTTAGGCCTTCCCAGCCACGTGAACTGTGAGTCAATTGAGCCTCTTTTCTTTGTAAATTACTCAGTCTCAGGTATGTCTCTATTAGCAGAATGAGAACAGACTAATACAGTAACAGTGTCAGGATTCTAACCAAGAACCTCTAGCCTCAGAGGCCAGGTTCCAATCCCTGAGCCATAAGGAGGCTCCCTGGCATCCATTCCACCTTTGATTTCCTTGAGGATATAGTCTCACCATGGGCTGCTCCCACAGACAGACATAAAGGGCATTTTTCTCTTTCAGCTCCCTCATTACAGTCTCCAGAAATTTCCCGTTGATGTACTATGTCAATATGTTATTAATTTCATCAATTACGTGGAGTGTATTATGTCTCCCTAGTCATAAAGAGCTAAATTGCAGCCATCGGCTGTTCATTAAAGATTCCCTAATGAAGTTTACCAGCATGCTTACATATTAATACCTAGGATGAAAATGCATCATAAATTTAACA
Source organism: Alouatta palliata (assembly GCA_004027835.1). NCBI lineage: Eukaryota > Metazoa > Chordata > Mammalia > Primates > Atelidae > Alouatta > Alouatta palliata. The sequence continues at coordinate 25,209 of PVKV010015884.1, forward strand.
AAAATGGTGAGGAATAGGTTACCTTCACATAAAAACCAGATTGAACTGCAGGATAGAGAGTAAATGGACTTAGTTTGTCAGGTTAAAACAGAATCTATGTTGTAAGAAAAGGGTTTGGCATAAACATTAATGTTGATTTAGAGCACCCAGAAAGTCCTCTTTTTTGTGTGTGCACTTTCCAGTTGCAATCAATTGATGTTGTGTTACATTCTGTGGTAGGCTGAATGTTCACTGCATGAGTGCCCCATGGATGTCTACATCCTAATCTCTGCAACCTGTCAAAATGTGACCTTACATCACAAGGTCACATTTTGTATCTCTGTCTCTAGTTCTTATGTGCTGCCCTCTTTTACTTATAAGAGCCCTATGATTATATTAGACTCACCAAGATAAAACAGAATAATCATCCCATCTCAAGATCCTTAGTTTAATCACATTTGCAAAGACCCTCCTGTAATGTAGGGTCATATTTTGACATGTCGCAGAGATGAGGATGTAGACATCTTTGGGGCATCCATTTTTTTAGTTATTTTTAAATATATAATAAATTACTGGTAACTATATTCAGCCTATTTTGCTACTGCATGCCGGATCTTGTTCGTTCCATTTAACTTTATTTTTGTACCCACTGACCATCCCCAGCATCTCCCCTCTTCCCTGATACACTTCCCACCTTCTGATAGCCACCATTCTACTCTCCATAGGTACTTTAGTTATGTTGCAGATCCCTACAGGTGGAGGAATTTCTGCAAATGTTGTTTCTATTTGCCCCAGACAACTCTGCATTTCCACAGTGTAACCACATCCCCCTCAAGTTTAACAAGGGACTGGCAAGGGACATCCCTAACCAATGATTATCATCCTCAGCAAACTGACACAAGAACAGAAAACCAAACACTGCATGTTCTCACTCACAAGTGGGTGTTGAACAATGAGAACACATGGACACAGGGCCTGTTAGGGGGTGGTGGGGGGGGCCAGGGGAGGGATAGCAGGGGTCGGGGAATGGGGAGGGATAACATGAGGAGAAATACCTAATGTAGATGATGGGGGGATGGATGCAGTAAATCACATGGCATGAGTATACCTGTGTAACAATCCTGCACAATCTGCATATGTACCCCAGAACTTAAAGTATAATAAAGAAATAAAAAACAATTACAGGTGTTTCTTTATCCCAGAGAGTAGAGCACCGTTTCTTTTCTTCTAGATTAACACTTTATGAATTCAAACAAAGACCACCCCAGAAAACAGAGGTTCACTTTAAATTAAACGTTAAGTTGCAGTGGACACAGAATGAGCAAGGCATTAAAATGTAGCATAGTGATCAAAGCAATCAAAAATACAAAACTGGAAATAAAAACAGGAGCAGCTGTTATGTGGACAAATTCCCAGGCAGCAGAAGCAATAGGTTGGAGAGAAACAGGAAACACTGAACCAAGCTAGAGCAAACCGGCAGGAGACTATGGGCCTCAAGGCAAAACGCACCTGCTCTACTTGGGATGAGTCCTCAGAATCACCTTTTGCAAAACACATCTTTATAAATTATCTTTAAAGAAAAGGCTTGTTAGGGATGCATTCTGTTGTGAATACATCTTTAGCTGTCATTTCCATTTTTATTTTTCATTTTTCTAAAACTAAAGGAAGACAGCAGAAGTCTGGTCCAACCTAACAGAAGTGCTTTTTGCTCTTACCAGAATCATTTATAAGGAGAAGGACCCTGAGTATGATCAACAGTCTTGAATCCACTCTCAGCCTTGGTAGTGTGTGAAAGTTGATCATAAAAATTGGGTCATTCTTGTCATGCTCAACTAAAATACAATTGAAAAGCTAGGGTGAAAAAGCACTCAGGTTACAAAACATTTGCACAGAGAATATAATTCTCTGTAAGCCTGAAGGCTAAAACTGCTTGTTGTAACCTGAAATGTTTCGTCTATAGCTTCTGAGATAACCTGCTGCAACTTCAGGACTAATTTTGCCTACCATCCTTGCTCACCAATTGGAGATCAGTTTCCCAAATCCTTGTTAGTTGTTAACGGGTTGGCTCTGTGTTCTCACCCAACTCTCATGTTTAATTGTAATCCTCACTGTTAGAGGAGGGGCCTGATGGGAGATAATTGGGTTATCGAGGTGAATTTCCATCCTGCTGTTATCATGATAATGAGTAAGTTCTCACAAGATCTGGTTGTTTAAAAGTGTGTAGCACTTTCTTCTTTGCTCTCTCTCTCCTTCTGGCCATGAGAAGACATGCCTGCTTTCCCTTCTCCTCTGCCATGATTTTAAGTTTCCTGAGGCCTCCCAGCCATGCCTCCGGTAAAGCCTGTGGAACTGTGAACTAATTAAACCTCTTTTCTTCATAAAGTACCCAGTCTCAGAGTGTTCTTTATAGCAGCGTGAGACAGACGAATACACTGGTGCCAACAAACTGTTTCTCAAAGAGCAACATGTAACATTTCTCTCTTTTTTAAAAAAATCAAACCTGTAAACTTCTCTTTGTTCTTTGGACAAACGGAAGACAACATAGTCTGTGTGTATGCCCAGAACTGCAATTCTTTCTTCCCCAATAAAACATTAAATTTAGAGATTCATCTCTACATTTGATTTTTGACTTCAACAAGTGGAAAAGTGGGGCATAAACTCCATGGACCAAGACAAACATCTGTGAATTCATCTGCCCTTCTTCTTACAATTTCACTCACCTTCGGCCAGTGATGCTCTTCAGGAAAATAACAATTCTTGAAGTGACCTATTTGTAGTTTAATCTCCACTTCTATCACCTACTAAACTTTATGGATTCTGTTTGCTTGTGTATTTAATCCTTTCTTTGCAACCAAGGGCTGAGCTGACAACGAGTAGAAGATGAATGAGAAACTCACAGTAAAGGAGGTCATGCCCCCAGCACCCTGTGTCAATGGCCATCATTAGAACATGAGATAAAATCCAAGAAATCCAATGTCTCTATGGTGACTTGGCTCTGGCTGGCTTTAATTCTGTCATGGCCTTCAACTTTGTTTAGTATTTATCTTTTTTTTGGATTCCCTTCTTGAAAATGCAATAATATCTCAAATAGTTATTTTTTATATGTATGTGTGTGTGTGTGTATGTGTGTACACTGAGATGGAGTCTTGCTCTGTTGCCCAGGGCTGGGAGTGTAGGGTCAGGATCTTGGGTCACTGCAGCCTCCATCTCCTGGGTTCAAATGATTCTCCTGCTTGAATAGCCTCTTGAATAGCTGGGATTATAGGCACGTGCCACCAGGCCTGGCTAACTTTTTTTTTTTTTTTGTATTTTGGTTTTCCCTATGTTGGCCAGGCTGATCTCAAATTCCTGGCCTCTAGTGATCCACCTCCCTTGGCCTCCCAAAGTGCTGGGATTACATGTGTGAGCCACCGTGCCCAGCCTATATATGTGTTTTAAATGTTCTCCCTCAAAATGGTTATTTTTGGTGGCATCAGACTAATTGCCATCTTGGAAATGCTCATTGATGTTTTAGATGATGAACTCCTGTGGCCTGGGAAATAAGAACTCTGCTGGGATGTGGGATAGAGAAGATTTGGGTCAGAGGGGTTGGATACTCTTCTGTTTTTTAGTCCTGCTGTGGCTCAGGGTATCACAGTGTGTCTCATCATCTAACAGGAGCCCCCATCACCGTGTTGCAGCTGACGGTGGGGCTGACTCCTAACCAATGCCCACCAGGGACTCATTCTCATGGGTCCACAGCCTTGTACCAGGTTTGGGGTTTCCAGCCTGTGGTTGCTAATGTGCAACCCAGGAGGCAGCTGGAGAGAGAAGTTTCTGCTCAGATCAGTTTGTAGGGGAGGAGGATGAGTAAACCACAGTCTCTCATAAATGCTTCTAGGAGAGGAAATGTGTGCAGCCTCTTTTGATGTGGAAATGGTGAATATCCGTTATAAGCTTTATGCATGTTGGAAAACCTTTGAGCCAGAAATTTTACTTCTAGTAAATTATCATGGAAGTAATTAGAAAAGTTATCAATCATGCTATCCTAAAGATACATATCACAGTAGTAGCAGTAATAGTGACATGAGCGAAACAGCTTAAATGTCCAATGGCAGTGAAATAGTTAAATACAGTCTAGCTCTACCTGGAAATATAATGAAGACACTAGAAATAATGCCAAAAAACTATATTTAATGATATGGAGAAATGGCAATTACATATAGTTAAATCAGGCTACAGTATAACATGCATAGCATGCTTAAAAAATATATATATATGTATATATATATATTTCAATAGGTTTTTGGAGAACAGGTGGTGTTTGGTCACATGCATAAGTTCCTCAGTAGTGATTTCTGAGATGATGGTGCACCCGTCACCCAAGTGTGTACACTGTACCCAGTGTATAGTCTTTTATCCCTCACCCTCTCTTGCCCTTTCCCACGAGTACCCAAAGTCCACTTATCATTCTGATGCCTTTGCATCCTCATGGCTTAGCTCCCAACTTTAATATATTTTTGAATGAGATAGACTCTTCTTTATACACCAGATTGTTTCATACTCTGACCTTAAAATGGTACTGGAACAGCATAATGCTTTTAGAAAAAATAATGACTGAAGCTATATATAATTTCTTATTAAAGCACTTTTACTTTTTTATTCTTAAAAAACAAGATTCAAAAATAATTATAGACTTGCAGAAAGGTTTAAAGAAACATAGAGGGAGATCCTAGACAACCGCCCTGATAATAGGGTAATTGTACAACTATAATACAGCACCAAAATAAAAAGCTGACATTGGTTCAATTCAGTTTATTCAGGTTTCACAAGTTATACATGCATTCTTCAAGTGTGTGCATATAGGTGCCTGAAATTTTATCACATGTATGTGTTCGTATACCCACCACCACAATCGATCACAGTCTATAAATATACCATGCCACAAGGCGCCCTCCTGCCAGTCCTCAGATCCTCCCTCTCTTATCACTCCATCACTTACCCCTGGCAATCCACTAATCTGTTCTCATCTTTATAATTATGTTATTTGACAAATATAGATGGAGTCATGCAGTATGTATCCTTTGAGACTGGCTTTTTCATTCAGAATAATTTCCTTGATGTTCATCCAAGTTGTTGAATGTGTCAGTAATTTATTTCTTTTTATTTCTGAATTGTGTTCTATAGTGTGGCTGTGCTACAGATTGTTCAACCAGTCACCCATTAAAGGACATCTGGGTAGTTTTCAGTCTGGGGTAATTACGAATAAAGCTGCTGTGAACACTAGTGTACAAGTTTCTGCATAGACATCAGTTTGCATTTCTTTGAAAAAAGAGACAAGAATGCAATTGCTAGGTTATATGATAAATCTACATTTAATTTAAAGATGAACCACAAAACAATTTTTCAGAGCAGCTGTCCCATTTTACATTCACACCAGCAATGTATGAATGATCCAGTGATCCAATTTCTCTACATCCTGATTAGATTGTGGTGTGCTTCTTTAACGCACATGTTGTCATAAGAAAAAAGAAAAGAAAGACTGAAACAATATTCACTAAAAGTGGTTATAGGATTGATAGATCACAAATCGCTTTTCTTTTTTCCTCCATGAATTTTCTATTGTGAATATAGATGGCTTTTGTACTTGGGGGCGAAATGTTATGGTTTTATTCAAGAAAGTATTGGGACATTATTGGTGTAGGGCCATAAACGAGATTAACCCTGGAAATCAAGGGTCTGTACAGATTGTAAAGTGAAGGTTACTGACAGTTTATGCAGCAAGGATCCTTCCTCAGATGATCTATTTGAAATGAATAATCTTGAATGTGATCTCTATTAATTATATTCATGTTTTACTGTTGCTGTGAGTAAAAATAATTTTAACTTAATCAATATCTAACTACGTAAAACACAGTAAAAGTTAGATTGACATGCCATGGCAATTATAAATGAGTAAAAATAAGAGATGCTTTGAAAACCACAATTTTAGCTGGCAGATGAAGGCAAAATCATCAACAGGCAGCGTATTGGAGCTAAGTTTTCTGAAGGAATCTGTTTATGTTCATTCGGGAATTCAGGGACCATTCTGAATTTATTGCTCCTTCCAAAAACCAATTTAACCCAAAGGGACACATACAGAGATTATGTTTAATGCTGGTTTTGCTACCATAGCTTAATACTTTCATCTATTTTACTCAGAAACAAAGATTTATAAATTACACTGTTCTTTATATTTTACTCTACCCAATGGAAGTAATTTCAAACTAAGTCGTTCATTCTTAATTGTTAGAATATAATTAGAACTGTGGACAGCTCATATTTACTAATAAGCAAATTTTCAGAACTCCTGAGAAGTTTGCGGCAGCTGGGTGTGACTTTATAAATGAAAGCCTGACTTCTTAAAATGTATCTCCAAGGCTCCCACTGTAAAAGAGAAAATCAAGCATCATCCGTGAATTTGAGATTTTCTTCCTGTTTTTCTGAGCCCCTAAAATCTCTTCTTTCCTTATTCTGGAACCTCACAAACACCTCCTAGACAAAGTCTTTGGGGCTGGAGACTTCTGGCCAGTAGCCTGTAGGGCGGTACAAACACAAAATGAATTAACAGACTACCTCTGAAATTCTCCACCTCAACTGTCAGAGGGCAAGGGGGAAATGTCAAATAGTCTAACTGCACTTTTCGGTTTTCTGTTGAGTTCCAGTGGCTTGTCATCTTGCTACATAGCAAGTTGGATGGAAGATGCATCGATGTCTCAGCTCCTTTGAAATTTTTCAGCAAAGGACCAATTCACCTGTGGCAGCTGGGAAGACAGGCATTTATTCCCTTTGGCCCTGCATCTTCCTGAGGCTAAGATAGACTTACATTTTCACAGTGAAGGAATTCAAGTCAGGGGAGAGAAAACATGGCCCCCACAAGTGACATCCAAATTTCTCTCCCTTTCTGCTGTCTCCAGACCTGTTTTGTTAAGTGGATAGTAGCAGAAGGCAGAATGGTTATGTATTTTGATAAATGTTATGCCCTTAGCCCGGTCACAATGTCAGCAAGAGAAATCAGGAAGGTTCTTTTGTTGAGTCAGAGTGGATCTGCTGAGAAAAGTGGGGCCATGGTATCCTGGGTCACACCACATCATAAATCTAGCTGGCTTTTCTCAAGAAAAGTAGAAATAAATGTGAAAAGGAATAAAGATGCCCATACCCAGTAACATTTTTTCCCTCCTGGCTTTCAGTGAAAATAATTTGTGTACACTCCTTATTTTTAATCAACGACTAAATATTGAGGAACACAAGGCCTAGCCCCACATGCTACAGGGTGTACAGTATGCCTGCCCTCAGGATACTTCACCTTCTTGAGCCTTACCACTGTCCTTGTGTATAAAAAGGAATGGTGACAATACGCACCCCTCCTGGCTGTGGTGAGAGCTAAATGAGATAATGCATGCAATGTGTTCAGCATTAGGCTTGGTGTATACTAATAGTACTTGTGGCACTACTAATACTCTAGGACTAATACTCCAGTAGTACTAATAGATATCTACTAGATAGTACTAGTATTTAAAAAATGCTATGTTTAATGTAGTTCTTGCAGCAACAACTGTCCCTAATATAGCCACAGCCACATCACAATGTATGGAAATAATTCACTTTTACTTGGGCCAGCATGCACTTACTTTTTGTGTTGTGAGGGCATCAGAGAAACCTCCTATAGATGTAGACTGGGATTTGTCCCCAGATCAAGAGTCACTGCAGAGCACTGTTCAAGTAAAAAAGATTTGGAAGCAACCTATGAGTCTATCAACAGATGAGTGACTAAAGGAAATGTGGTATTTATATGCAATGGAGTACTATCCAACCGTGAAAAAGAATGACAACCTGTCATTTGCAACAACATGGACCGAAGTGGAGATAAGTATGTTAAGTGAAATAAGCCAGGCACAGAAAAACAAACATTGCACGTTATCACTTATTTGTGGGATCTAAAAATAAAAACAATTGAATTTATGAAAATAGAGTAGAAGAATAGTTACCAGAGGCTGGGAAGGGTAGTGGGAACTGTGAGAGAGGTGAGGATGGTTAATGGGCACCAAAAACAATAGGAGGAATGAAGAAGACCTAGTATTTGACAGCACAACGGGGTGACTATCATCAATAATGATTTAATTTAAAAATTTAAAATCACTAAAAGAATATGATAGTATTGTTTGTAATACAAAGGATAAATGCTTGAGGGCATGGATACCCCATTTTCCCTGATGTGATTATTACATATTGTATACCTGTATCAAAACATCTCATGTATGCATAAAAATATCTCCCTGCTGTGTACCCTCAAAAATTAAAACATTTTTTAAAAAGAGTCACTGCAGAATTTTTCTGGTAAATTCTAACCCCTTGGGATTGCAATGAAGGAGCTACTGTATCCCTCAGGACCTAGCAAATCACCAGGCAGGCAATGACCTCACAGCCAATGCTTGTGAATGATTAAGTGTTCCATTTGCACCTACTTTTCTCATTAATCCAACTGCTTTTTCAACTTTTCTACATTGATGTTTTTTAAGCACTTAAAGTCAGTGTCTCATGGGCATACCTCAATCTTTCATGGCAAAACCTATTTTAAAACAGTTGCATATATTTAGAAAGGTGCCAAAGCTGTGTACCTCAGAGCTCCTTCTTGGGGAAGGTATGTTGGCATAAACACTCTTGATAGCTTCTAAGCAGAGATTATTGTGGGATATTGCTGAGAATTTTTATCCTGTGGAGAAGTTTGTGCAGAAATTTATGGGTTTCCTACTCCTGGAGTGAATCCAAATGCTATCTGAATTAATATAGACTGAGAATAGTGAAAAACAAGATCTTTCTTGACAATATTGGTTAAAATTTGCTTTTACTTTAGAATGCAAAATTAGGATAAAAGAGACATAGTTTTGAATAATTATTTCTGCTCAGATCATATGCAGTGTGTCAAACTCATCTAATGTTGTTCCAAATAACTCAAAGTCCATATTCTCTTCCTTTCCTTCAAGTCCTATTTGTCTCTCTTCATATTTCTCACATAAAGAAAGAGGATCACACACTTTTAGATGCCTTATTGAGTTGCCAGAAATGAACTAAAAATTTTTAAGGATTGTAGTTGCATTGGATAATTTTATGTGTCAACTTGACTGGGCTAAGGGATGTCCAGATGGTGGGTGGAACATTATTTCTGGGGGTATTTTTGGAAGAGATTAACATTGGAATCAGTAGACTGAGTAAAGATCCCTTGAGGGCTTGAACAGAGCTAAATGATGGAGGGTGAATTCTCCCTCTCTCTCTTTCTTCTTGAGCTGAAATATCAATCTTCTCCTGCCTTTGGACATTGGAGCTCCTAGTTCTTGGCTGTTTGGACTCTGGGACTTACACAAGCCACCACCTCCAGCTCCCTGGCCCACTCCATTAAAAAGTCTTCAAACTTGGACTGAATTACATCACTTCCTTCCCTAGTTCTCCAGCTTGGTGATGCACATGATGAGACTTCTTGGCTTCCAACATTGCATGATCCAATTCCCATAATAAATTTCCTATTAGATATTAATATGTAGCCTACTACTTTTATTTCTCTGGAGAATCCTGACTAATACAAGAGTCAGAATATAATATTGGGCATAGCTCTGGGTAAGTTGTCCTAGTAAATGTTTACTGAGCCTATTTTGCCATAATAACGTCCCCATAGTATGAGCATTATGACAGTTTGCATTTTATTCTAATAGACTATACAATGTTTATGTTGCATAATCTATAGTAAATATCGATTTTGGCATGACTGTTGGCTGCTGATTTGTGCCTCCTTAGCACTGATTTCCATAGGCAACTTTAAGGATATCTAAGAAGCAAGTAGAAGTGCTTTTGTCCTTTTGCAGAGAATAACACATATGCTAAGAAGCAGAATAGAATGCATTTTATGGACTAAAAGGTTCTCTTTACACAGGGAGTCAGAATGGAGGAAAAAGGCCTCATATGGACACTGCAGTCAGAAAAAGCTGAATTGAAAACCCACCTCTACCATTGGATACCTGAGTAACCATAGATGTCTCTCCTAGTCTTTTTAAATCCCCATTTTGCCATCTATTGGTGGAAACAATGATAAGATTCACTTCTCAATGCAGCTGCAGTGATTAAATTAGGTAATATAATACTTTAAAAACACTTAGCATTGGTGATTGGTACATAGTTATATACCTTATTGATCATGTTAATTCTTACAATTATTGCTATTCTGGAATTTAGAGTAGCTATACTCGGTTGGATTTTGAGGCAGAATTTACTTCCATTGGAATAAACTGTTTTGCAAACAGCTCATTGGCAATTCTGATCAAGAAATACAGGCCACCACAGGCTGCTACTTGTTCATAATCCTTGCCAGTTTGGTGAAGTCTATAATGAATCAAAAACAACATTTCAATCTTGGTTGTTTAAAATTCCATGTCTTTGAGTTTCAAATAAGTGCATCTTTTAAATTGATCTTCAGTAGGAGTGTTTCATTTAATGCTTTTTGGTAGTAAAATCTCTGCCTAATCAAATGAAGAGACTTCTTGAAAAAAAGTCTGGGGTGAACATTTTGCTCTTAGCAAAAATGGAGTTATAGGAACCAGATTTAGTCTCATTCCTGAAACAAGAACAACAGCAGCAACAATAACAGATGAAAATAAATGAAAAAAAACAATTTTTAAGATACCACAATAAACCAACAAAGGACAGAAAGATGAGGAATAAATGGAGTGAGTGACTCAGCTTACTGCCTTGAGTTTCCGGATGGTGGTGCAGGGCAGGGCCCGGGTGGGTTCTGGGAGGCTCCCTGTCTTGAGAGATGGAGCTAACAGTTAAGAAAGACCAAAGCAGCTACAGCCTGGAGGACAAAGGAGCAGGCAGAATAGAGCTGTGCAGAGACATATATGCAAAGACGTGCTGGGGGTCCTTTGGAGTATTCAGCTCAGTGCTGATTAACACATGTGTGTGAGGAAACTACCTGAGGCCTGGATAAGAACTATCAGAAAGATTTAGAGTCCCAAGGCCTGGGATACACATGGTTCTGGGATACTGCCTATGTAAACACATACATACACACACACACACACACACACACACACACACACACACACACACATATATGTATATATCCACGTATGCATTTACATAGGCAGTGTGTAATATATATATATTAAGAGACAGGGTCTTGTTCTGTCACCCAGGCTGGAGTGCAATCACTTAGGCTGGAGTGCAATGATGTGATCATAGCTCACTGCAGCTTCAACCTTCAGGGCTCAAGCAATCTTCCTGCCTCAGCCTCCTGAGTAGCTGAGACTACAGGTGCAAGCCACCATGCCTGGCTAATTTTTTAAATAATTTTTTTGTAGAGACACAGTCTTGCCATGTTGCCCTGGCTGGGAGTCATCTCTTGGGCTCAAGGTAAAATTACAATGTTTGCTATCTAATAAAAAATTATTAGCCATGCAAAGTAGATCATGAGGAGACCAATCAATCAGCCAATCAAACCAACCTAGAATGGACAGTTATTGCAGTTAGCAAGTAAGAGAAGTAAAACGGTATGACTGTATTTTCTATGTTCAAGTAATTAAGTTGAATCTTATTTTTTATTACTTGTGAAAATAAAATTAATCAGGAATATGAATAGATCACATTTTCCTTTTTTCTTTTCGTTTTCTTTTTATCTCTGACAGAAAGGATAGATCACATTTAAAAAACAGCACTTTTCAGAAATGCTAGGACATTTCTTTTGCTGGTGTGGCTTTCTAGAAGAAAGCTCAAACTTTTAAACCATGGCTCTCAGACACTTACTGTTACTTTTTTCTCCAAAGAAGCTGACATTCTCCTATTCCTGGATATTTTGGCATCTGACCAGATTAAATACAGAGGATTTGTGACGTGCCAAACTTGAATAATATTTTATTATAATATTAAGGCTAATTGCATGCTGCATATTTCCTAGTAGAGATATAGTAGTTATTGTTTTTTTGGCATATGTTTTTGCGCTCAGTATAAGAGGGCGTTAAATCAAATATAATTGTTTCAAGTTAGTCTTTGCTTCAAGCTAGAACAAAAATTCTCTGAAAGCAAGACCTATATATTGTTCTATTATATATTCTTTGAACTTCAGTCCCTGGCATAAGCGCAGATAATTCTTGAATTAAATTGATTCAATATATTTGGCCTAGAAGTGGAGACAGAAAGGCAAAGGTGGTAAAAGACCTGCAATCAATTCATTTTTGCAATAAAGTCTCCTTTACTTGCAGAAACAGAAATAACAAACATGGGACTGTTGCTAGTCTGTTGGCAGACTAGTTCTCCCTCTGCGAAAATGTTATGAAAAATCTGAACAAAGCAAATAAAGTTTTAATGGCCAATATATTAAAGGTGTATTACATGTAGTTGGCACTTACAGATATTCCTTTATTAATGTATTTTTATATTTGCTGTTGCTGATAAATTCCCAAAGAAAATTCATAGTATGTTAAAAACAATCCTCTCCTATTTTATTGGGGACTACATGGGCAAATATATCACCAAAGAAAGCAGGACTTGAAAAACGAATCTCATTTCAGTCTATTTTTTCAGTAAATTTCCAAAGGCGTCCATATTCCATCTAAATGTAGTCACCTGTATTCTCCAAGGACACACATTTACTACAGTCCTGACAGGTTCAGGTCTTGAGCTTGGGGAAATTTAAAATTATGTCCTACCACTTTCAAACTTTACCCAGTTAATACTCAAGACAGCCAGGCTGTAACCACCTTCATATTTGTTCTATTACTGTTTTGCTTTCCTCACTTTGCAGGTCCTGAATCATGGATGTGAAGGTAAAATATGATTTCCATCCCTAGAAAATGTCACGGCAATGCCAGAGGAGCGTATGTTTAGGACATTGTTAGCTAAATATATCACGCTGCCTTCGTGCTTAGAGTAAATGTTTTAGCTTATAATTTTTCATTACTGAATAATAGCTCACACCGAGAATGCCTTAGCCACTTCTCACGGGCCATCTTGAAGACACTTATGTTGCCGGTCTTGGAATGCAGATCCACAGTTCTGGTTGGTGGCTTTCCTGAGCAGCACTGCAGATGGTGCTCTTATGTGATGGAAGCAAACTGTCATTTCCACGGAAGAGATTTCAAAGCCTGCCACTGCAGCAGATGCCTTTGCCGGGAGCTGGGAAAGGAATTCTCTGTATTGTTAGGACAAAGTTGGCCTCTGCCTTTTGAACACAGTGTTTTATTTAACGATTAATTATTAAATAAACTACTAACATTTATTAAATTATTTATTTATTTAATGATAGTTTTGAATCTACAGAATAGTTGTCAAGATGACTATTACAGAGACTTCTCATATACCCCATACCCAGTTTTCCCCTATAATTAACGTGTTTCATGTCCATGGTCCATTTGTCACAATGCATGAACCAATATCGATATACTATTATTAACTAAAGTCCATATTTATTCAGATGTCCTTAGTTTTTACCCAATGACCTTTTTCCATCCTGGAATCCAGGAGACTACATTGCATTCAGTCATCACTTAGACTCTTCTTAGCTGGGACGGTTTCTCATGGTTTGTAGTGAATTGTATCCACTATTCAACTTTTTTGATGCTATTGAGTTTTGAGAAAAGTAGTCAGATATTTTATAAAATGCCCTTCTCTTTGAGTGTCGTTTTTCTCATGGTTAGACACGCAGTTGTGTTTTGTTTGGGGGAGTGGTTAAAATTTCTTTGAGATAACTCACAGGCAGTTGCAAGAAATAATGCACACGGATCCCTTGATTCCTTTGCCAAATGTCCACAATGGTAACATTTGTAAAACTGTATCATAATACCATAACCAAGATATTGACATATGTGCATAAGTATAATCTACAGATTTTTTTTTTTTTTTTTTTTTTGTCACAGGATCTTGCTTGTTGCCCAGGCTGGAGTGCAGTGGTGTGATCATAGCTCACTGTAACCTTGACCTCCTGAACTCAAGAGATCCTTCCACCCCTCAGCCTCTTAAGTAGCTGGGACAACAGGTGTGGGCCAAGCTACTTTTTTTATTTTTCATAGAAATGGGAGGGTCTCATTATGTTTCCCAGGCTGGTCTTGAACTCCTAGCCTCGAGTGATCTTCCTGCCTCAACCTCCCAAAATGCTGGGATTATGGGCATGAGCCACTATGCTCAGCCCCAGATCTTATTTTGATTTCACCAGTTATATATGCTCTCATTTGTATGTGTGTGCTAAGTTGTATACAGTCTTCTCACCTGTGTAGGTTCCTGTATCCCCTACCAAGTCAAGGTACTGAACAGTTTCAACACCACAAGCATTCCTCTGTTGCCCTTTGCTAACTAAACCCATCTCCAAACTACCTTCCTTTAGACTCCCCTGCCCCGCCATTCCTTAATCTCTGGCAGCTACTCCCTTTCTGAACATTTTCCCCCTTCAAATAACATTAAATATATAGAATCACAAATCTGGCCTTTTGGTATTGGAGTAATTTTTGTATATAATTATTTTCTCAATACAATTCCCTGGAGATTTGCTGAAGTTGTTATGTATAACAATATTCCGTTTATTTTTAACTGTGGAGTGATCTTCCATTGTGCAAATGTACTATTTACTGCTAGTTGAGCCACCTGCTGGAAGACATCCGGGCTAATTCTCATTTTGTGGCTATTACAAATAAAGTTGCTATTAACACAACTATACAGTAGTGAGTCTTTTCCTGTTTGGTAGTAAAGAAAAAAGAAGCTCAAAATGGAACAAAACTCCTTTTCTAGGATGGATGAGTTTTTCAGTTTCCAAGAGATAAATAAGAAGTCTCTTATAAACATCATTTTTAGTTGAAAAGTTTTGTCTCCTCCAAATTTTATCATTACAGACTGTTCCTCAGATATATTAAGTAATTATTTTTGAAGATTTGGGCTTTAATAATTTCTTTTACTTTTTTCTTGAAATTGTTGTTTACTCCATCACAAGTACAGTACCGTCAAGGAAAAATGTGAGCACTGTGTCTCATGAGTCTTCTGAGAATGTGAATAGTGAGGAAGAAAGAGAAATCAACGTGTGTGACAGCTATTAATCGTCCACTACAGCAGTGCTGGTGGGAAGATTACTTACCTCTCTTGGTTAAAATTGAAATATAAGTGTTGGGGAAACAACAGCAACACAAAAGAATTCTGATGTCAACGTATATCCCTGCACTCACAATTGAATGTCTTGCTGAGGAATCTGAATGCCATACACCAGTTTCAGGAGATGAGCTGTGATGTGAAGCTGGAATACCATATCCATTGTTTCTGTGTACTTATTTTTTTCCTCAACTATCTTAATTTTCATTAAAACTATATTATATTCAGGCTGGGCATGGTGGCTCATGCCTGCAATCCCAGCACCTTGGGAGGCCAAGGTGGATGGATCACCTGAGGACAGGAGTTCAAGTCCAGCCTGGCCAACATGGTGAAACCTCGTCTCTACTAAAAATACAAAAATTAGCCAGGTGTGATAGCACACACCTGTAATCACAGCTACTCGGGATGCTGAGGCAAGAGAATCACTCGAACCCAGGAGGTGGAGGATGTAGTGAGCTGAGATCAAGGCATTGTACTCTGGCCTGGGCAACAGAGTGAGACTCAGTCTCAGAAACAAAACAAAACAAAACAAAACAAAACAAAACAAAACAAAACAAAACAAAACAAAGCTGTATTATATTCCCTCTGTCACCCATATGCCTCTTCACATTCAATATAAACACCTTGGAGTTAAATCTTGGATTTAATGCATGGGGAGAAATAATTTTCAGTGCAAAATGAAAATTCAGCCTGTTTCCAGTTAGCAAAATTTAAGGAGCCCACAGGGGTACATATGACTTTGTCTAGCCCCAGTCTCAACTTGATGGATTATTCCCACAGTCCTCATGTTATGGAAGACAGATTTAGTCTTGGGTACACATTTAAGAAATTGAAAATAGGACAGGGTGAATCAATAACAGTTACCAAACAACATAAAGACTCTATATATACCAGCATTGGGTTGCATGACAAATAATTTCAGTCCAGTTGGTTGGGGCATCTATGAGTGATATAGCCATGTTGGTCAATAACCAACCTAGAGTGGATAACACTCACTGTGTACTCAACTCTTGGTTGGGTGTTTCATATACCAGTGGATGTAAGTTTTTCAAAACCTACTAGTTATCATCTGGGGAGCTTGTAGTTTGGCTGGGAAGAAAAGACGTAGCACATAGATGTGGACAGGACATGAGGGTTAGATCGTGCAGAGTAGACTGTGTCTGCCGTCGTGGTTTGGATCCAGCTGGCTTATGGATGCGGTGCGGTAGATTGGCCTCTTTGAGAACGAGGTATTTGTAGGTTCTCAGAGAGGATATTGCAGGTGGGAGTAACGGTGAGTAAAGGTATTGGCATGCACCTGGTGAGGAGGGAACAGTGGGGACACAACTTCTCCAAATGAGAAATTTGATCTGGGTCTACAGAGAAGAGGGCAGAAAGCACAAGACTGGCCAGTGGTGGTCAGGGACAGGAAGTTGTATCCCTCAGCTTGACATCAATCAGCGATTAACCTGTAGTGCCCAGGATGTCACATCTTGTAACCTTCCTATTTTCTATCTCAATGATGCTCGCAAGGTAAGTATTAATAGTATGATTCATCTTATGTAGGAGCAAAATGAGTTCAGAGGAAGCATGGTTTATTACGGTCCCCTGAGAACTAGATCCCAAGCAAAAATCTTGAGCAAAGTGGTGAACCAGGGCTCAGACTCTAGAGTCAAACTGCCAGGATGTGAATTTCAGCTCGCTTATCAGATGGGGATCCTGGCAGGACCTCAGCCTCTCTGTGCCTCAGTTTCATACTCTCCAAAATGAAGATAATGATAAATCCTATAGCAGTGTCTGACTCTCAAACTCAGTGGGAGAGAACATCTACATTTGTGCCCTAAAAATAATTTTAAACTTTTGGACATAGTGTATATAAGATGCATCTAGGTGTAAGTAGGTTATTCTCCCTGCAATAATGATATTTAATAATTCCTGTAGATGATTCTTTTTTCTTTTCTTTTGTTTTTGAGACAGGGTCTTGCTCTGTTGCCTGGACTAGAGCACAGAGGTGTATTCTCGGCTCACTGCAATCTCTGCTTCCTGGGCTCAGGTGATACTCCCATTTTAGCCTTCTGAGTAGCTCAGACTATAGCCACATGCCACCACACCTGGCTAATTTTTACTTTTTTTTTTTTTTTTTTTGGTACACATGGGATTTCTTCATATTGCTCAGGCTGATCTTGAACTCCTGGACTCAAGTGTTTCTCCTGTCGCAGCCTCCCACAGTTGGGATTACAGGCATAAGCCAACATGTCTGACCTAGATGACATTCAATAATCCCATTTTCCTTTCTCCCATTTCTTTCCACACACACACACACACACACACACACACACACACACACACACATATTCACACAAACATACACATTTCTATTTCCAGCTGTTGCAAGTATACATCCAGCCTCTCCCCTTGGTCTGACTTAATATAAATTGTAGTAAGAGATACTCAGGGCAGGGTGTCATCCTGTTGTGGCTTCAGATGTGTCTGATTTAACACGTTCATGGATGACACAAAGCAAGGCCCATGAACTTCAGCGCTAAGAGCAAAGACCCCACTCCAACAAAGAAAGCAGAGAAACTTCCAAGAGGTGTGATTCTGAGGGCACAGATACAGTGCTCACAGGTGCTTTGATTTGTGTTCGCTGAGGCAGGGTACACCACCCTTGTTTCCATGGAACATGGCCTGTGTGGGGATGAATCTCATAATGAGTGCCCAACTTATTAATTATCCATGTTAACGTCTGTGCACTGCATGGAGGTTCAGCCCTAGTGAGAGCAGCCTCTGGTCACAGCCTGGCCTTTCACACATGAGTCAAGCCCTCCGTAGCCCAGCCCTCCAGGTCCAGAACATCAGGTACAGCTTCATCTTGTGTAAAGGTGGCTCTCTCCTAATTTTAGAGTAGGTGACAGGTCTTCCCTAACTGCAGAGCCCCTTGGTTTCCTGGAGCTTAGAGTCCTGTGGTCAGGGTCCTGTGGTCATTCACACCCGAGGCAGGTGAGGTGGCTGCACACCCTGCTGAACCTGTCTTCAGAGCAGCAGGTGGAGAGGAAGCTGAGGAAGAAGAGGACAGCATGCCTGATGCTGGAAAACTAGCATCACCAGGACAGTGATATGGAGACCAGTAGACAGGTCTCCTGCCCAAGTGGCATGGGCCACTTCAGGTCTCCAGGCTCTAGGGTCAGCTCTGCCAGGTCACGGGGTGCTGCACCCCAGAGCTTAGTGCCTGAGCACACCTGCCTCTGTAAAGTGAGGGAGTGGTTTTTGAGGTCCCATCTCCACATATGTGGAGTGGAGAGAATTTATCTGTATTCACCTGCAGGGAAATGGACATTACCAGCACATGTGTGGCCCTGTGTGAAAATGTGAGGAAGCCTGTAGTGACTTTCACGTGACCTCCAGCTCCAATTCAAACAAAATAAAACATTTTGAGATCCATTACGAGCAAGTATTTCCAACACAGTCTCCAAGAAATGTACCTCGTTGGTGACAGGTGTGATGTTCAAGCATTTTCAAATTCAAACATTATTATGAAACTCAGTCAGAGGACATCACACATTTTTGATGGCCTTATTTCCATGTAGATCTTGTTTTTCTCCTTTATTCTTTTCTGCCATCGTGATTGGAATATGTGCCATTTCCAGGGGCAATTATTTAGGAGTTTGGCAGAGCTGAGTCTTTTAAGTAGCAAGGACAATTGCTCAGAAAGACACCACAGAGTTGGAACAGACATGAAGGAGGATACCAGAAGACACAAATGATGCCCCCCTATGAACACAGATATTACTGACTATTACATGTGTGAGGTCAGATATGAGAGTTCAATTGCAGCAAGCTTCTACTTCGAACACACTGAGATTATCAGAATCTCTGCATTTTGATATGGCAGACATCATCAGTGCAGGCAAGAACAAAACATCACTTGGTGTCCTTTTCACATTGCTTGGTTCTTGGGTTACCTTAATATTCAAAGCCCGCCCTACTTTTAGGTTAAAACTGATGCTATTTTTAACATGGCTTTGGTTGGAAATCGAAGAGAAAAGGTTTCCCCATGTTCTCACTGAATTCAAGCCAAAGATCTGACTCCTTGAAGACAAATTTTCTGGAACTACCCCATGGTATGAGTTGTACAGGTGGATCAGTTGAAGGTAGGTCTGCTGCATTAGTCTGTTCTCACACTGCTGTTAAAGATATACCCGAGACTGGGTAATTCATAAAGAAAAAGAAATTTAATGGACTCACAGTTCCACGTGGCTGAGGAGGCCTCACAATCACCATGGAAGGTGAGGGAAGAATCAAGGCATGTCTTACATGGCGGCAGGCAAAGAGAGAATGGGAGCCAAGTGAAAGGGGTTTCTCATTGTAAAACCATCAAATCTCATGAGATTTATTCACTTCTGTGAGAACAGTATGGGGGAAACTGCCCCCATGATTCAATTACCTCCCACTGGGTCCCTCTCACAACATGAGGGAACTATGGGAGCTACAATTCAAGATGAGATTTGGGTGGGGACACAGCCAAACCATATCAGTTTGCTTTGACTCCAATGCAGGGTCTTCACTCACTGGTTCATGTGCCATTTTTCCATGGGCATCTGCCTTGTGCCAGACACTGATGTGGTCCCTGGTGACACCATGATGACCATGACAATCAAATTCCTGCCTTCAGCATAGTCACATACAATGGAGGAGTCAGACAATGCACAAGGCAACTAATAAACATATCATTTCAAGTTGGATAAAATGCTACGAAGGTACTAAACAAGGTGGTTTGATGGAGGGAGTCTAGAATGGAAGTGACGGAGCTGCCTGAGACAGTGAGGAGAGGGAAGGCTTCTCTAGGTTAAGCTATGGGGGTGCTGTTCTGTAAGGAGGAAAGACACAAAACAGCCAGACCAGGGGCAGGAGCTCCAGGCATAGGGCACTCCAGGGCAGGAATGGGCTTGGCTTGTTTCAGAAACAGAGATGGACATAGTGGCCAGCATGTGTGAGTGTTTACTAAATGACAGCATGGCAACAAGACCACAGAAGGCAGATTTGGAAGCAACAAATTCGAAATTCTGACTCCAAATTGGCTGAAGAATAAAGACAGTCTTTGGAGATGTTTTGTTTTATAACTCTTTTCCAACCACTTCTTGTGGCAGGAAGTAAACTGCTCCTCTGTGCCCCAACTGATATCAGTGAAGGTTCGAAGCTGCTGTGTCCAGCCAGGATTCTGCTAAGACTCTCCAGGTACAGGTGCTATGGCGCCAGGACAGAATTGGAGCTTTTGTAGAACAGGCACCTGACGTCCACGCTTCTACATAAAAAATTCCTGATGGATCTGGACTTGTCTAATATTGCCCTGAAAATTCTGTAGATTAAGACACTCCTGCTGCTTACTATTGTTCTCTGTGCAGTTGCAATTGTGACCTTCATTATAGTAGCCAAAAGCTTTATTTATAACATAGCAAAAGCAGATTTTACTTAGGTCAATCAATGCTTTTATTTTCCACCAGGATGGTAACTAAACTCTGCTTTTAGGACAAACTACATCTTATTCTGTCTGTTGAGTTCAATCAGAAGGAGTTGTGGACAGTTTAGTGAAGATGGTTCTAAATACGGGATTTTCTGGGTTTAAAGAAAGCAAAGTGAAATGAAAGGCTGATACAATGATCTATGAATATAAAATATAAAATTACACATGTATACTAGAGATTTAAAATAGGATCACATATTTACAAAAACAAGTGTTTAATAGACATGTGATAATATAAATTATTTTTTGTTATTTTAGATATGGTCTTGTGGTCATGTTTGAAAAATGGTCCTTTTCAAAGAAATAAACTAAAATATTTACAGATTGTTTTCGGCTTTTATTTATTTTCATAAGAGAAGGTGTCTCTCTATGCTGTCCAGGCCAACTTTGAACTCCTGGAGTTAAGGGATCCTCCAGTCTCAGCCCCCAGAGTAGCAGGAATTTCAGATGTGAATTACTGCACCCAGCCCCCTTACGGTTTTTATGTAATACACACACAGGCACACACACATGCACACACACATGCACGCACACACACACACACACACACACAATTCTGTCTTTGAAGGGATTTTTAAACCTTGCAGAAACCTGTGGTCACAGCTTATTTCCAATGTTTTGCTTCTGCAGAGGCTTTTGGTGACCTGACCACTTTGATATTTAGAGTTCAACTCAGTGCTTCAATTCGGTGACCACACAGACTACAGTCATTATATGTTGTCTCTAAATTCTTAAGCATCTATTTCTCAGGTACAGACCCATCTTAGACCTTTCACCCATGTTTTTATTTCTGAATATGTGGTGATTAATCCTTTCAGAGCCAATTCTAACTTCCATGCACAACGGGAGCTTCCAAATGGATTTTGGCCATGGTGAGAAGCCTTACCGAACATTTCTCTGAATGGAATAATTGAATAGACGTAATTACAAGGCTCTGTGCTATGTGAAATTGTAAATAGCACTGACAATGTAATTTGCATTCATTTATGATACAGTAACTCATTAAGGATCCAATTTTCATCCCCTTCGTTAACAAGCTCATCTGTTTCTCTGATGGAAGCCCCTCTTATATTTGATGCAGCTTTTTGCCCAGAGAGATGCCCAGGGTGGGGACTGGGGCTGAGAAGCTGGCTTGGTGTTGCTGACAGCCAGGTACACGGCAGACTGGTGCCCCCCAGGGCATATGGACACCTCAGCGAAAGACAAGTGTGTGCAAATTCTGGGCTGTCTAGTCAATCTTTTATTTAAACATGTATATTTTGCTTGGTTGGATTGCAGGGAATTATTATATTAAATAAGTAATGAAAACAGATCTTGTCACCAATAAAATAATAATAAGGAAGAGGAAGAGAAGAAACATGCCACCAATTAATATAATAATATTAATACTAATGGGGAGGAGGAAACACAGACAAGGAGCATATTACTTGTGAATCCATCCATGGATCAATCTCATTGTAGTTACTCAGAATCCTCTGCTGTCATTACTTCATTTCACATCCTGGGTCCCATGGGTTGTTCACCTTTATTTTTTATTTTATGTTATGTTATATTTTAAGAGTAGGGTCTTGTTATGTGTTATGTTGCCCAGGCTGGAGTGCAGTGGTGCCATCATAGCTGACTGCAGTCTTGAACTCCTGAGCTCAAGTGCTCCTTCAGCCCCAGCCTCCCAAGTAGGTGGGACTAAAAGCTGGCACCACCACACTTGGCTAATTTTTTTATTTTCATAAGAGACAGGATCTTGATATGTTGCCTATGTTGGTCTTGTACTCCTGGCCTCAGGTGTTCCTCTGTTTAATCTAGAAGGCTGTTATAAAAATCAAGTGAGATAACATGCAAAGGTAAAAGGGTGCCTTTTAATATTTTACCTGTTGTATTGGGTTGAATAGTGTCCTCCAAAAAATTACATTCACCTTCAACCCCGGAATGTGAACTTATTTGACAATAAAGTCTTTGCAGATGTAATTAGTCCAGTAGAGTTCATGATGGATTATCGTAGTATCTAAATCCAATGACTGATATCCTTATACAAAGACCGTGTGAGGACACACACAGAGGGAAGGCTATGTGGGATGGAGGCAGCGATTGGAGTGATGAGGCCATAAGCTGATGAATGCCTGGGGCCAGAATAAGTTGGAAGAGGGGAGGAAGTATTCTCTTCTAGAGCCTTAAGGAGCACAGCTCTGTTGACTCCTGGATTTCAGACTTCTGGCTTCTAGAACGGTGAAAATTAATTCCTGGTGTTTTAAGCCACACAGTTTGTAGTATTTTGTAATGGCAACCACAGGAAGCTAACACGTCTGCCACAATAACAGTCCTTGCTCCATGGCTTTTTTGTAAGGATTAAATGAACAGCTAAGTGGTGAGCACAGTGCCTGACACAGGGTCACCACTTCTGGAACATCTTTAAGGGAGCTGTGTAGAATGCTCCATCTATGGATCAAACCAAGGCTACAGGTTGCATGCAGCCCAGGATAGCCCCACACAAATCCATAAACTTTCTAAAAACATTTTAAGATTTATCTGTGATTTTTTTTGTAGCTTATGCTATCATTAGTGTTACTGTATTTTATGAGTGGCTCAAGACAATTCTTTTTCCAGTGTGGACCAGGGAAGCCACAAGATTACACATTCCTGGATTAAAACTTCCATTGTGAAAATAGAATACTGGGAGACGGGTGTTGTATTAGTCCATTTTCATGCTGCTATAAAGAAATACCTGAGACTGGGTACTTTATAAAGGAAAGAGGTTTAATTGACTCACAGTTCTCCATGGCTGGGGAGGACTCAGGAAAATTACAATTGTGGTGGAAGGGAAAGCAAACATGTCCTTCTTCACAAGGCAGCAGTAGACAGACATGCAAAATTAAGGGGGAAGAGCCCCTTACAAAACCATCAGATCTCTTGAGAACTCACTCACTATCACAAGAACGTCATGGGGGGAACAGCCACCATAATCCAGTCACCTCCCATAAGGTCCCTTCCCCAACATGAGGGGATAACAATTTAGATTACAATTCAAGATGAGATTTGTGTGGGGACACAGAGCCAGACCATATCAGGTGTTGTCCCAGAGAAAGAGAGAATATGTTTGCCCAGAGGTGTCAGCTATAAGCAAACAAGGACTAAATAGGGAGAGAATTTTAAAATCCATCATTTCTATTATTCCTGTTCAGGAACTCTAAATGTCCCCACTCAACTGCTGCCAGGTTCCTGACTCCTTGTCCAACTGCACAGAGCAGCTGATTCCCCGAGACACTCATTACCTGTGCTGTTCATCACATGTGCTGGTTTAAAATTAGGTTATCTGAAAGCCCACGGTAAAAGAAGAGCACATGGGGACATGTTTATAAGCAGGCTGAATTTAATTTGATTTTTCTCTTGTAAAAGGATTGTCTCACTTCACAGTTGTGCATTTTGCATTATCATGTTTTCTCCATGGTTGAATCCATAGGTCCTAAAACTGTGGTCATATTACAAAGCACTAGAGAATTGTGGGAATCTTTGTAGAGGACTGGTTAAATAATTTGCATTAAATAAAAACAAAATAATTAATAATCAAGTTTGTTGTTTTGTGTTAAATGAGATGCAATCTGAAATTAGTTATGGCATAGACAATGTTTAAGAGAAACAGAAATATAAAGAATAAACATATATAAAATATTTCCCTCCTGTTATACAGTAATAAACCATTATTAATCCTCACTGCTAAATAAGATAATCATAGTATCCAGTAAGTGGGACTATGGTAAGGAAAAAATGAAATTGTGCTTAAAAATAAGCATTTAACACAATGCCTAGCACATAGTAACTCTTCAATAAACAGCTGATATCCTCAAAAGGAACATTGTATTAGGGCAGTTTCCCAAATGCCACTCCTTAGATGAAGGTTGGGTGATGATAATGTTTCCAGGTTTCTCATGATTCCTTCCAGATAATCTCTCCCTGTTCCATGTGGGTAATGAGGGAAGCCTCTGGCTGCATGGCGCAGGGAGTGGAAAGCCTCAGTGGTGGGACATCTGGCTGGGGAAGCTCACTACCCCTTCTGGCACCGTGAAGAGAAGGAGAAGTTGTGCTTGCCAATGCCTACACCCCCATGGGACAAGTTTGCAACATTCACTGGAAAGAATTAGGCTAGTTCTTCTCAACGAGTCTGCTCAGTTTTATCAGCTCAAATTGGGAGAAATAATGTTTAGAATGATTCTTGCATTTTGGCCAGCCCACATAAAAATATTATTATTATAAAATAAAAGCCATGTTTCAGAGCAAGTCTGGGAATTTCTTGTGCTGTAGTTAAGAGCTTTAGAATGAAGCAAAACTTAATTATAATATTTTCTAACAATAGTTTTCCATCACTGTACCCAGTTATTGAATGAACATGATAAATTTCAGATTTTTCTGCCTGTGACAATGAGATGATAGCTTCTGCCTCCTGGGGCTCTCATGAGGCCAGATCAATAGTGCAGGTTAAATCCTTAGCACATTGTGTACTGCACCCAGGGAGCTCCTGTACAAAGGGCAGCTGTTCCTCTTGATCCACTGTGGCAGCTAATCCCCTCCTTCCAGCTCAAGAAATGTCCTTCGTTAACCTGAGCCTGCATTGTCAACACAATCACCCTTGGTGGCAAATATAGTTTTATTCACAGTTCAGAAATGCAAGCCTCAGGGTTAAGTAAAGCACAGGTCAAACTAGTCTGGTATTTGTGTGTGTGTGACAGGCATTGCTTTGCAATTCCCTGGAAGGGCGGTAGGCTGTATGGGTTTACAAGGGTCTATGTGTTTGTAATTTGGTTTGAAATTACAGTTTTAATTTGTGGATGGGTGGCATCTGGCTGTATTACACAGCAAGAGAAGCACATTCTTATCTGTTTCCCTGACTTGATGGCACTCTGCTCTCTGTCTCTCTTCATTCATCATGTTGACTGGAGAAGAGATGTCAGCCAGGACAAGTGAGTCTGTGCCAAAGAGAATTCGGTATTTTTTATCTTTATGTTAATGTATCCATTTGATTTTTTTCTTTTTCCATTTAAAAATGCTTACCTCAAATTTAATTTTGATGAGATTTTCTTCCTAAGAATTTATTATTTATATAATGGTGGAGTACTTTTTGTTTAATCAAAGCTCATTGTTGCAGATATTTTGTCCCTGGTTCTTCAAAGTGGCCCAAATAACCTTGAAGTTGCACTGGAATAACTTCATCTTTGGCCTGAAGGGTTGATAGGGAGAACCTGTATGATATCTTTTGATTAATCAATTCATCCCAATGTTCCATTTATGAAGAAAAAAATATTTCAAAGTGGCCTGTGTTCTGCACAATGTTCATAGTGGTTAGCGATGAGAAATTGCAGTCTTTATTTTTTTCTATATACAAAATGTTAAATCATTATAAAAATAATGTTATTCATAGAAACATTTCAAAACAATAGAAAATAAAATATTATTTTCTATATATTTATATAAATTAAAAAGTCAAATTTTAAACTTATGAATGTACTGTTTTTTCTCATTTTTCTGTGTATTTACATATTTTCCTCTGATCCTATTTTTTACATTGCTTTGTGTTCTGTTTTTCATCCAATATTAAATATATTTACCACATTATTCAAAATTCTTCATAAGCATAACTTAATGCATATATAATCTTTCTTCTTTGTATGACTTTGTTTTAATTAATGCCCTTGTTTGTAAATATACATATGTATATTTACCGAATGTTCCTTTTGTAGTATTAATAGCAGAATTAGGTGTGATAACTAACCTTATTGAGCATTTACTTGTGCTAGAAACTGTTACATGCTTTACATTTAACTATCTTATGATCCTCAAGAGCATGGTAGGTGAGGTCTGTTATGATCACCATTGGACAAAGGTGAACAGAGGCTTGAGTTAATTAAACATAACCAAGGTTACAAGTTCAGGTCCAGGTGTGACCATTAGTTGGGAGTGTAAGACATATGCTGTGTTTGGATTTGTGTCAGGAAGAAGAGTCCTGCTGCATTTTTGGTGCTATCAAAGTATCATTTGTAGGGAGAACGTGGCTCATGGTATGACTGAGCCCTCTATCCACTTGCCTCTATCTGGGTCAGAGCTTCCCTGTCTTTCTTTATCCTCCCCTCATTCTCACACTATCTTCCTTCTTTGTTTCTTTTCCAAGTCCTCCGAGCACTTTCTTTTCTTCCTTAGCGTCAAGGCCCAGTTGCCATTGGTTTTGCTGCAATTTGTTTCAATGCCCAGCTAATTTCAAGGTTTCATGCCCTTGAGGAACTGTTTAAAAAAAAAAGTATTTCCAATTATGTGGTCAATTTTAGAGTAGGTGTGATGTGGTGCTGAGAAGAATGTATATTCTGTGGATTTGGGGTGGAGAGTTCTGTAAATGTCTGTTAGGTTTGCTTGATCCAGGTCTGAGTTCAAGTCCTGGATATCCTTGTTAATTTTCTGTCTCGTCGATCTGTCTAATACTGACAATGGGGTGTTTAAGTCTCCCACTATTATTGTGTGGGAGTCTAAGTCTCTTTGTAAGTCACTAAGAACTTGCCTTATGTATCTGGGTGCTCCTGTATTGGGTGCGTATATATTTAGGATCGTTAGCTGCTCTTGTTGCATTGATCCTTTTACCATTATGTAATGTCCTTCTTTGTCTCTCTTGATCTTTGTTGGTTTAAAGTCTATTTTAT